>VZRH01003984.1:938760-1010910 GCA_013397555.1 Urocynchramus pylzowi | reverse complement strand
TGATCCCATCTGGCCACCCTCTCCTGTCAGGGAGTTGTAGAGAGTGATATGTTCTCCCCAGAGCATCCTTTTCTCCAGGCTAAACAGCCCCAGCTCCCTCCACTGCCCTCATAAGTCTTGTGCTCCAGACCCTCCCCCACTGCCCTTCTCTGGACCTGCTCCAGCCCCTCAATGTCCTCCCTGAGCTGAGAGGCCCAAAACTGGACAGAGCACTCAATGTGTGGCTCACCAGTGCCCAGCACAGAGGGAGCACCACTGCCTTGGTCACTGCTGGCCACACTAGTGCTGGCCATGATGCCATTTGGCTTCTTGGCCCTCTTTCCCCATGTGGGCACACACCGGCTCACGTTTGGCTGCTGTTGGCCAGCACCCCCAGGGCTTTTCCTGCTGGGAGCTTTCCCCCAGCCTGGAGCACTGCAGGGCTTCTTGGGACATGAGGGCAGGATCTAGCACTTGCTCTTATTGAACCTCATACAACTGGTCTCATTCCATCAATCAAATCTTTCCAGATCCCTCTGCAGAGCCCTCCTAGCCTCTATCAGATTGACATTCCCACCTGTGGGAACTCAGTGCATCACCTCGGATGCTCTGAGTCCCAGGGAGAGCCCCTGGGGGGCTCAGAAGTCCTGGAATGTAGCCAAAAGTACCTGGTGGCTTGATTTTGACCCTTCGAGAGTCGTGCTATCTCAACATGAGGATTTACAGGTTTCTGAGGTGTAAATGGTGAAGGACAAATGCTTTTTTAGACTAGAACATAGGTTTTAGGATTCTGGTACAAGGGGGTATGATGGAGACAAGATGGAGGATTTAGGCCCGACCTCGTGGTTCTTCTTCTTCTTCTTGTCATCCATCTTCTGTGTGATGTATGCACTTTGGATTGGCTTATGCTAAAGGTGCACTGTTCAACAAAGGTGATGGGAATTGGTGAAAAATTGTAAATATCATACACGTAATTATCAGTATAAGAATGTTCTACCGCCCCAGGGGCGGGGAGTTTGCGTGTGGCTGCCTTGCTGGTCGGATCTCAGCTGGGCAGAAGAAAAACCTTTTAGATAAGATAAAATAAACAACCTGAGAAAAAGATCAAAAGAAGAGTCCAGACTCATCTGTTCACTGCAGGCTGTCTGCGGACCACCTTACGCGTGTCCGACAGAGACAGGCAGCCGATCGGACACCCACCCAGCTTGCTGCTGTCTGCAAATTTATGGAGACTACACTCACTGCCCTCACCTAGATCATCAGCAAAGATATTGAACAGGACAGGGCCCAATACTGATCCCTGGGGGACCACCAATGACCATCTGGATGCAGCACCACCACTCTCTGGGCCCAGCCACCCAGGCAGCTCCTGACTCAGCAAAGAGTGCACCTGCCCAAGCTGTGGCTTTCTGACTTTTCCAGTCTGGAATGCCACTTTGACACTGCTTCATCACAGAATGCAGCACAAGGCTGTGTCTGGTCAATAGAGGATGGCAAATCTCTTGGTGTCCTGCAGGCCATTGTGCATTTTGAGAAATAGCTGCCTGGGGAGCAGGTTAATGCCAGGCACAGGCTCTGCTTGCTGTAACTCACGTGAATAGCTATGAACAGAAAGGCTGAACGTTGCGATGACAACACATCAATAAGCAAAGCCACTTTCTCCACGTTTTGACGTGAATTGCCTGTCTTGGATACTGCACTATAATCAGTGCTTGCATCACCAGGAGGAAAATAAAGGCCAGTATGACCTTCTGGAGCAATAGGACCTGTTTTCCTGGACTGATGAGAGAGTCATTAGTCTGAAAAGTTACCTGGGCTGTCAGTAACCTGCTCACTGTGTGATGCAGTGCCTTGGCTGAGCCACACCTCTGAGTTTAATTTATCCCTTCTGCACAGGGTGAGTTCTTTAGGGACTGTTAGAGTAAATGCAGGCATGATGGCTGGGCAGCCTGAAGCACTACAAGGACAGCACACAGACTTTGTGCAGAATCAAACATGAGCCCTTTGGGGTGGATCACTGGGGTACAGAGGGAGAGAAATGGGAGGAGTAGTTCTGCTGGGATTTCCAGCAGCCCTCCTGACCCACCTGGCTGTGTGTGCCCTCGGTACCAGGGAAGGAAGCAGCTACAAAAGCAGTGGGACTGATTGTGCAATAGAGGGGCTCTCCTATCAGCAACAAAACAGACAATTTTGTCTCCATTCACCTTCCAGGCAGATCAGGGCTGTTCTTAATGCTGGTCTTAGCTGTTTCCCTCTTCATTTCACACATATTTCATACAAACAGCGATGACAAAAGCATGCAATTTATTGCAACACACGGTGCTGGTAATTTTGCAGGATCTGAGGCCAGCTGAACAATATGCTGCTGACCTTAAATTGCTCATTCCCCTTTGCTGTTAAGTAAAAAAATAAATCAATGGGTAATTCCTTTCTCTCACATACCTCCTCTCCCTCCTCCATTTTTAAAGCCAGACATCAGTCCTTTTTATTTAATCATGACAATGCAACTAGAGCAAAAAGAAAATCTTAGTATGCAACCAATATGTTTAGTTTCTTTTATAGTGTTAATTAGGTGTGCTTAGTGCCTTTCTGAGAAAGGCAGGATGCTAACCTTAGAAACTCAGATAATCCTATTGTCAAATATATTTGTTTAATAAAATAGGTTTGTTTCCTTTTTCTTAGGAGGACTTAGCTTAGAGGATTTAGCTTCTCCTCTAAAACCCAGACTAACCAGGGGATTGTTGGATACCAGTGTATGTTGTGGGCCAATGATTGCAGAATTACCTGCTGCTATATCTGTCTGAGCAATGTGTGCAGCTGCAGCATAGCACAGCTGCTTGAGGAGCTGGAGAGATGTAAAACCATTTTAATCCTCTGTATTCTTACCTGAAGTTATTGAATAGCATGTTATTAGAACAAAATGGGGACAGCTCTTTTTTAATCCACACAAAATATGAACAAGGTGCTCCTGCTGATGTTGAACACATTCTTTGGTAAGTGCAACTTAATTTAGATTTGGAAGTAGCTCAGAGCAACTAGTTCCTCCTTTCATTTATACATATACACTTTCTGAGTTAGAGAGTCTGGATTGCAGTGCACCTTCCATGCTTCAAAGAAGTGAAATGACACACAGGGAAAGGGACTGGATAATAGCAAAAAGCCACATCATGTAAGTCTGAAGTTTCCCATGAGCTAATGGATGCAGTATTTTTGTGAATTTGTGTAGGCATGCCTGTTTAAATGTGGTTTTTTACAGCATCATGACCAGACTGAGCCTGGCAGCACCTGTGAAGTGGGAGCCTGAGGTGTGTTTGTTTCCTTCCCTCTCAGGCCTGTGGTAGTGTGGCTGTTCCACCTCCTCCCAACTTGCTGTGCACAGGACAAAAGGAGCACAGGCAGGCAGGCACTTTATCTGAGCTGTCCATATGGGACCAGAATTAGGATTTCCTACCAGCACAGAGAACCATTCTAATAGTAAGAAATAAGCCATAGGAATTAAATTATAAATGTATGTGCTGCCCTTAGGGGACATCAGTTTGTATCACAGAGTATCCATAACCATTCCCTTTGGTGCTGTTGGGCAGGAGAGGCCAGTAAAGCTGCTCTGTGGCAAATGAACTGTTAATATCTGAGGCACCCTCTAAGAGAAAGAGGCATGAGGGCACTATTTCAATTTATTGTACTGCGATGAAATGTGAACTGCAGCAAAAATAAGAAAAAAATCTGTTTCAGTGAACAATCACATTTTAGAATGTTTTTGTCCTCAGTGCTGGAAATTTAATAAAACAACTGGAAGTCATCAGGAAATAAATTATTTTCTGACTAAGGAAAAAGGTTCTGGGGCTTGTTCAGAAAAGGTGAATATCATTCTCTTTTCTGTTTCAGATGAGCCATGTCACAGAGACTGGCCATGATTTGTTTTCTCAACAGGCTGTTTCCTTCAAGGGCTAGTTAGGCCTTTGATTTCACTTGACATGGAAGTACCTGTGGTCTTCTGACCCTGCTATCTAACAAGATGAACAATCAACAATAAAAATTAATTAAAAAAAATAAAATATGTGCCAACAGACCAGTTTTGTGAAGTACAGAGCCACAAGGTCAGTAGTCCTTGATAGGCAGCTGGCTGTGAATCACCACTGCTGATTAACCCAAAGCATTGCAGTGACAATGTTTGCTGTCACAAAACCATAGAATGACTTGGGTTAGAAGGTACCTTAAAGATCAACTGGTTCCAGTTCCCCTGCCATGGGCAGGGACACCTTGGCCAGGTTACTCAAAGCCCCATCTAGCCTGGTCTTGAACTTCCAGGGATAGGGAGTCCACAACTTCTCTGGGCAACTTGTACCAGTGCCTTACCACCCTCACAGAAAAGAATTTCAGTCTAATATCAGTCACTTCATTCTCCTACATGGTCTTCTGCAGAAGTTAATTTTACAGAACCAACATCCAGCATTTTATTTATTTTAAATTTATCTGCCATGAAGTTTCCCTTCACTCCTCTTCTTAGTGGTTTCCCCCCTCCTACTGTGAGTAGGAGTAACAAGAAACCATTCAGGTTGTGCTGGTTTAAGACTTGTCATCCTGTGCTTTATGACTTAGAATTGGTCTTGTTAGGAAAAGAAGCCACTGGGAACAGAGACTTATTCTCTGTTCAGAATGACAGCAGGATAGACAGGTGTCATCTCATGGTGACATTTAAAGGTGGATGAGCCCCATGAGTGAGGGAGTTCAGTCTGATGTAATCAGTGTCAACCCTTATGAAGACTATTTTTGTCAACTTTATTTATTCCTTTGAGACATTGCTTTATAATAACAGGAAGACTGTAATTTAAATGGTTATGGGGCGTGGGTGGTTGAATTATTCATTCTTTACAGGAGGCAGACTCCATCGAAATCCAAAAGTGGCCGACCTGCAATATCCTCTCTCTCCCCTTCCCACCTGCTCTTCCCTGAAACACAGAAAGAATACTATGGCTCCTTCAATTAATCTGCAGGGATAGAAAATTAGCATGCTTCCCTTTTATTTAAGGAAGATATTTCATCCCTGAGACTTTTACAGGGGCACCTTAATTGGTCATCCTTCTGAGGTTTCAATTTATTAGGAAACAATGGGCAGCATTTTGAAGATAGCCTATGTAAAAATGTTGAAGTTCATTGTAATGTGGATCTCTAAACCACTGAAATAAAAATTTGTGGAGGAAATTTCCAATAGCAACTACTATTTAAGTGCAAATGTGCATTCAGAGCTTTGTTCTAAATATCAGCCATTTGATACACCTTGGGTTTTGTCCCTGCCCTTAAATACCTGAGATTCCTTCTGAGATGCACATTCTTAAAAAAAACAAAAAAAAAACCCTCCAAAAACAAACAAACAAACAAACAAACAAACACCTCAAAAAACCAAATAAAACCAAAACAACAAAAACCCACAACAACAACAACAAAAAAACACAACTGAAAAAACCTGAGAACCAACCCACCAATCTTTCCCCCAGTTTGTGCATCTAATTTCAATATTCCCTGTACAGGATCTGTAAAGATTTGTTTCATCCAGGCTGGTCCCTCACCTTATCCACCAGCTGCTGCTGGAGCAGAGAGGCACATATAGGGGAATATATTGGTCATGGCATGCCAAATGCATTTGCCACAGCAGCAGCCCTCTTTATTTCTGTCTCTTTCTTTAGAAATCTTGAATGTGTTTAAATATTAAAGCTGGACACCTATCAGTGTATCCCCTGTGGAGTCTTTCATTGAAAATATCCAAAACCCAATAAAATCAGCTGGTCCTTTTGATGTTTGTAAAGTGGTTGCTAACTGAGGTGGCTGGGCTGGGAGTCCAATGTCAGACTCCCATAAAGATATCCACAGAGTATTTCCAAAAATGCTGATAATTGTAATCTCCTTGCTGGGCATTCCATTTTGCTCACTAGCATATCCTTTATTTTTTGAAAAAAAGGCTATTTAGAAGGATTTGTTTGCTTTATTTCTACCTCAATGTAGCATTGATTTTCTTTGTGTCTTAAAGAAATCCCTTAACCAAAAAATACATTGAGGTTACAGAAATGTATTCATTTCCTAGGCAAAACTGTTGATAGTACTGTCTAAACCACAATTGTTTCATCTGTACTAAGAAGGGAAAATGTTTGCTGTGTCAACAGGGTGAAAACCTAGCAATTCTAGCATTTAGGGTTTGGGGTTTTTTTGCCTTAATAATGCTGCTCCACTTGCATCTCCCCAGAAAAACAAATGGAGAAGTACAACAGACTTCCAGGTACTTTTCCTGATTGCAGACCCAAGCACAGCTGGGAGGAACAGCAACTTCCCAGCCCTTTAGGATTAAGTTAACATGCAAAATAAGCTTATGTGCTTTGTTTTACAAAGCAAACCCTTTCCATGCTCTCAAATCAAGATTGGTAAAATACAAGGACAAACGTCCAGCTCCTGCAGAAATATTTATACTTCCATTTAATTTTCACATCAGGCTCCAATGCTATTCATGATGATTAAAAATGGAAGTCAGAAGACAATGGAGGTTCTCAGCCAAATTAGTATTGTCTGTCTGGAAGAACAAACTCTTTCAGCAGCTGCCACATTAACCATTGGCCTCAGTCAGTTTTCCAGTGAGTAGCAGGCACTTTTCCAATTTTCTAATACATACTATTGCCTTGGCAAGGGGTAAATGGGATCTTATGCCAGGACACTTGTATCTAGAGCATACTTTGACTCCTTGCTGTGTTTGCAGAAATTCCAGGTACACATCATTAATCACAAAGCCTGTCCAATTCTTGAATTATTTAATACAATATTGGAGCAGTTTTGAATTATTTAAAGCAATATGCGAAAGGTTTTCTGTGATATACATGCAGAGATTATTAAGAACCTTGCTAAACAGACTTAAATTGCCAGAACCTAATATCAGCTCCCCATGTTCCATAGCCCTAACTTGAGGAGGGAATGAAACAAAATACTGCTGTCCAACAGCCTCCTGCTTTACCCTAAAATTTACTGCAACTGTTATAAATAAATGAAAAGGTTTTAATCTACCTCATTTGAAACTGCTCAAAACATGACAGGGAAAAATGGCCAGCACATTGTAATTTGGTATTAGTGGAGAATGGAAAAGCCAGGAGTTTTATCTGATCCTCCTGATCCTGTGAACAGGCAGATAGAACATGGGGACAGATTGTCTTCCAAAATGATTTGATCTTTTTTTTTTTTTTTTTTTTTTTTTTTTTTTTTGTAGAGACCAGGAATAAAAGAGCAACTTCTGTTACGAATCTGGTAGTTCTTCAAGATGCATTAAGAGTGAAAAACATTTCTTGGGTCTACTTGAGAAGTTCATTCAGCTCCTTAGTCACACTCAGAACAAGTGGACCACAGCCATCAGTACAAAGGGTGCCCCAGGAACCAAATAGCAGAGCTGGACATCAAAATGTGACTTCAGCTTAACCTCATAAGCAGTTCAGCCCACACTTAAAGAATGACTTTGTTGCCATGAGATTATTTTTGTGTTATGATTATGCTTTCCCACTGAAATGGTCCTCACACTCATTATAAAGATGGGCTGGGAGAAACATCCTGAACCCTAGAGAAGGCAGAAATGGCAGCTCAGTAATTCTCATTGCCAAGAGAATCAGTTCCTGCATCCTTCCTCCTCCTCCTCTTTTCTTACACAGCCATTTGTTAGGGAAGATGGGGAGCAGCTCCTTAAAGGCCCTTGAGGACAGATGCTTATAGATTTGGGATCCTACAGAAGTGAGCATGCCAGGTGACCCTAATCTGAGCTGCTGTCTCAGTTTGATGATGCCTTTAGGCACATTGGCAGATACGCTCTGGTTATTTTCTTGAAACTTTTCATCCCAGCCAAGAAGGTGAACTGACATTTTCTACACAGTTTTTCCCTTTAGCTTTGCACAGAGAAGCTGAGATTTTCCTCCAGTCACAGCCTTGCAGAGCTGCAATTCTTTGTGCAAGTGTGCCCATACATCCTTTAACCTGGCCCAACAGGGACATGGACCTTAAGGAGTAATTTTCAATAGAATATTATTTTCCCTCTGTTTCTAAGTAATTTATCTCTGAAAAAAAAGCCCAGTCAGTTTTCCCTGAAAAGTACATAGCATTTTCCCATTGTTAACCTTAAAATACTACAATTAAATGGTGAAGGGCAGAAGAGGGATTACTGACATGTATTTTTTTTAGCCAAGTAATCACAATGGAAGCATTCACCTTTCCACTCATTTAGAGATGGCCATGAACCTATTATATAGCCACCTCTAACACACCAGGGTAATATATGATGGTGAAACATTTTAGTTTATCCGTTCAGCTTGCCCTGTGAGTTTACAAGGGCTGAAAATCTATTTGCTTTTCACCTCATTTAGCCTTGATTTAAAGGTATGACAGGAAATAAGTGGATGCCATAGTTCAGTGTCCCTCTGTGGGGAGTAAAGCCAGTCACACACTGTTGCTGAGGTTTCTGCTGCAGTATGGACATGGGGCTATGACCCCACGTGCCATAGGGGACAAAGGCAAACACACAACTCTGTGCCTGACAACAAGGCAGGCACAAAACATTTAGCATTTTGCCCACTCCTTTGTCCAGTGGTTTGATTGCTGGAGAAATGAAAGCACCTCCTCATGGAGTGCTCCTGGGACTGTGCAAAGCATCAGGAGGCCCTGACTCACCAGGAACTCAAATTTCTGCTTCTGTGAAAGGTTTTGAATATTCTGGGAGAGATAAGAGCATCTGGGGGCAGCTCTTCTGCCTGGTGTACCATGCTTCCACTGGTGTAGAGCATGCCTAGTTTTGTGATTTGTTTTATAACGTCACGTAGAGTAGGGTGCTCTTTTTCCCTTCCCTCCCCACAAGTCCCCAGGCTTTGCTGACATTGTATTAGGTGGAATTTGCCCTGTACAGTTTTTGGTCATTCATTCAGCACCACATTCTCTTTACTTCATGTACATCCAAAATTACAGCATAGAAGTTGACCAGCCAGTGCCTTGTCTATCCTGAAGGCAATGTTATCACACCCCAAGTACAGCTGGCTCATATTTCTTTCTTTCCTTTTTCAGTGTTGCCCATAATCTTTAGTTTAAGCAATTTTAAAAGCAGGTGACAAGTCCAGTTTTTGTCACTTCATGTCTTGACTGGTGAAAAAGGCCTTTATGAATACATTATTTTTGTTTCATGGACATCCATGCTCATCACTTGATTCCTTTGAAATCAGTTTTGTGTTTGTAGAACTTAAGAGCTGTGTACTTAATCTTAACATCCTTACAAAGATTTTCAATCAGACATTTATGTTAATCCAGAGCCCACAATATCCACCATAAAATTGTTTTAAGGGTAAAATAGACTTTCAAAGGCAAAATATTTTTAGTTCATATTTTTCTTAACTTCTGGATAATTTTAATTGTCTGCTTTTTTAAAAAGAAATGTGTTTGGGTTTTTTATGCAACATTATTTTTTCCCCACAGAGCCTTCTTTGATGTACACAAAACCAATAATACAGAGATAACCATCTTGTGCCATTATTGTGGCACTTCAAGACTTCTTTGAATTATTTGTGGTGCTGTAGGGATTAGAAGACTCTCAGTTTGTATATGAACATCTTTCATTTAATTTATACAGAATTGGTTCTGTTTATTAAACACTTTCAATAGGAGGCCACCATCACAAAGAAGAAAAAAGGCTTCTCAGCTTTTATTGTAACTGCATATTTTGTAATCTGCTGCAGCTCAGGGTGTGTTTTCTTCTGCATCATGGCTTCCTTTGTAAAGTGAAATATTTAGGGTGAAATTCTGACATCTTATTCACATTCTGCAATGACAAATTCTTCCATTGAAATCAATAAGACTACTCAAAGGATGAAAAGTTACATAACATGTTAGAGATGGGTGGAACCTGATCCCTCAGAATTCTGCTGCATTTCTTTTCCTTTTAGCCTGCTCGACCAAGTTGGATGAGAACAGCCATAAGAGCGTCGGCCCCTGTGAAAGTGTTGCTGGTACCAGGAGAGCAGGATTCAAAACCAAACTGCAGCCCCTGTAAAGTGAAAGATGGAGAAATAGAAGGGGAAATGATACAGTAAAAAAGCCAATTTAGTTATCAAAAATCTGCAAAATCCAAATGAAGCAATTGTTTTTTTTTGAAAAGCAAGGAAGCAAATTGAAATTTTTGAAAAGCAAGGAAGCACTGTGTAGTCAATTGCACAGTGTAATTCAAAATGGAAACATTATTAGGATGAGAAGTCTGATAAAGTTATGGTGACCTGCAGTTTTACTTGATTATTTATTAATAACAGAAGTATTTTAGGATATGTTAACAGGCACACTTACCTATTTCAGCTGATGAATTATTATTATAGTTTTGCTCAAAGCAAGTGTGCTGAGAAAAGAAGCTGCACACTGAACTCATAGACACTGGCAGTGCTGATGCCCCTCGAGGATCTTTCTTTAACATTTACAACTTCTTTCTCTCCTCTTATGCCTGAACGATTTTTTTCAACCACTCACAGCACTTCCTCTCCAAGGTGTTGTGTCCTGAATGCAGTCAGCCTCACAGACCACATGTCCCAGAGACCAGAAATCCACAGCAGAGCAGCAGACTTCCCACAGGCCACTCTCAGTCCATAAGTTCACAGGCAATTGTAAGAATGTTTTGTCCTCCTGTTCTTTTCTCAGATGAGCTGGAAGGATGAAAAAAGTGGTTAAGAGACCTTAACAGAAAGGAAGTTGTGACAGCCCAGCCTGGGTAGCCAGGGATTCTGTGCACTTGAAGGTATGCTGAAAGAAATAAGCCAGGCTCCCTTCATTTAAATTTATTTATTTATCTCATTATTTTAATGGGGACATGTCACATTATTAATGTAGTGAGAGAGAAAACTTGCAAACTCCAGCAGACCACTGGGTATGGAGTGGCACAGTACTGTGCTTGATTTTGCACTTTGGATGTGACAGATGGAAGAGCTCATGCAAGCCTTGTGTGTGTTCCTTTGGTAGAGAGAATTGGAATGTTTGAAACATTCATAGGCACATAAGATTTAGCCATCTCTCCTAACATTAATCAGGCAGGATTTAGTCTGCAGAAGGGGATTGGAGGAGCTCTGTTCCCTTCTGACCAGGCTGATTGCCCTGATAAACTCATACTTCCCACTTAACTGCCTGCTCATCTCCGTGTTCTCATCTTCACACCTGGATTTAGAAGTTTTGTTTCCTGGTAGCAAAGCCCCTGATACAGCTGTGGTTGATGACTCTGTCTGTTTAGGTAGGTTACAATATAAATAAATAATGCTGAGCTGCAAAATTGTGGCTGACACCAAGAAAGCTGACAAAATGGGAATGTTTTTGTCTTTAGGAATTAGCATAAGAAAGTTGAGGATGTGCATCACATTGATGCTGCTAAACTTCCACAAACAGCTTGAGTTCCATGTGGCAGGATCCTGGGGATTGTAATTAAGATCAATGACTTGTCATTTTAATGAATATGTATCCAAATCACACTGGGAAATTTAGCTTGTTGTGTCTCAGTGCTGCAGTTTCCTTTACAGAAAGCAGGGAAGGTAAAACTTCCTTTGTCCAATTCTTTGTTTATTCTTTTCCAGTGAGCATGTCAGGGCAGGAGTGTGTTTGTTCAGCTCCTGCATCAGTAATGATCTGGACTAGGAGACAGAGTTTAGATGAAGTTACAAAAAGAGCCATGACAACAGACTTGCTTTTTGGTTTCTTGATTATGTATTGAAACAAATTTATTACAACCAAGCAGTGTTATAGAAGTGGGGCTTCTGCTTTTGATCAGAATTCAGAAACACACAGTTGTGGTAGGAAGTTAATAAAAAAGGACAGATTAATTGTACTCTGGAAATATTTTGATTAGCATTTGTTAAAATTCTGAGCAAAGGTTTCATCAGTACTTTTTTATCCTGGACTAATTCATCCATCCCTCTCTGGAAAATTCAGTCTATTGTGCCATTCAGCATGAAGCAACAGAAGTATTTTCCATGATCTATGTAACAATCACTGTCTTCACCAGTTTATTTTGCCTTTCACACAGCTAAGATGTGCATTCCCAAGGTGCCAGATGTTTACACCACCGAGTAGGTGAAAGGTAGTAGAAAAGGATGTCATTTTGATGACTCTCTTTATAGCATATTCCTATCAGTGCTCATTTGAGAATCTGGGATGACAGTAGTAAATAATCCTGAGTACTCCTATAGCACAGAACACGTTCAAAATTAAATTTTAGTAGTAGGAGGTTGAGAGATCTCTGAAAAAGTGAATGTGTACCAAAGGGAGAAAGTTAAAACTTGTCTGTGATAAAACCGTGTCAAGCCAAGAAGTGTTCCCTGGGGAATGACTCTCATCTAGAAAAATAATAAAAAATGCTTCTGTGAATAAGTAAAATGAGATGCCTAAATGGACTCTGTGGAAATGATTGTGGCGGAAAAGGTAATTGTTTAATTTCTCACTACAGATCAAACTTAGCTTCTAATTTGGGTAAATATTGAAATTCAAGAGAGACCTTGGAAAAATTTAATAGTTATTATACTTATCTGTGACAATTAAGATACTTGCTATCCAACTTGACATTACAGAGTTGTTGAGATACTACAGAGAGGTGGAGGTAGTTTTCTCTTCCTGATATTTCAGAACAGACTGAGATTTCAGATTGGAGGTGCTTTGGTCTAAAGGCCATATTCATAAGAGCTCCAGCATTGTAGTTTTGAGGAAATACAAATAATATTAGAGCCAAAGTCATTGTATGTCACTTAAAGCAAAAGTTCAAAGAAAAAATGCCATCAATGTTTTGGTTGTTTATATTGTGCCATAGTAAAGATCATTCACTTGTGTTCCCTAACCTATTCTTCCTGGCTTACAATACTGAATGCTAGAGGCAAAACTTTTTTCCCCACGCCATGTGGAGCAAAACTCTGTTGTATGAGCTACCAACATAGAGGAAAATGAGTTGTAAACCAGTGGAATTAAACACAAAATGTTAAATATACATTTTGGAACATAAGGGATGAAAAGATAAATATTAAAAGACATCCCAATAATAGCAATACAAAAAATTTCTGATGATTCTCTGAATATTTTTAGAAAGCAGTGCATTGCTGCGGTATGCAACTGAAATATCACCCAGTGAGACTTCAGCATAATTAAGCAATGATTAATCAATACTTAACTAAAGAAATTAAGCTCAGGAGAAACAATTAATTGAATTTAAGTGAACTTTGACAGCTCATATTAAACTAAGGCTCTAATTAACAAAAGCATTGTGCATCCTCTAAATGAAGGGATGTGCAGGCTTCAGGTGCCAGGAATGGGGTGAGTGTTACTCTGCAAATTTCTTGATGATGAGGAGTCACTGATGGATAGCTTCATTTCAAGGCTTTGAAAAGAGAATGTGATCTTTCTTTGGTTGCTATTTGGTGGCTTGATTCTAAGTTCCAGCAGTTCAGGTGGTTCTCTGGAGGCACAAATGTAGTTTCCTGCTAAGGTTTGCAGCCTAGCCCCATGTTCTTCAGACTCTCATCATTTAGAACCAAGCTGCTGGATGAGGTGGGGGCACTGCTGTAATGTCCATGACTGCTGAACTCCACAGAGCCAGGGAGCTCTGGCCCTTCACATCACTTGGAGCCCCACAGCCCAATTTCCTGCAGGATTTGTGGCTGTGGAGAACCCCAGCAGGAGCAGCTGTCCCCAAAGGGCTGCAGCCCAAGGAAGGGTTGGGACAGGGAGATGGGGGAGGAACAGTCTGGGGGACCTGGGAGAGCCTGACTGTGACAGAATTTTCTCCTTCTCATGTCTCTCTCCTCTCTGTTCTTGTGTTTTTACATTCCCCCAAAGTAACTTTCACTTTTAGTGTTGGTGAATGCCACCATCCATGGACACAGTTTATCAACCCTTGTGCATGTGAGCCTGTTCCAATATCTTTTCTGCAAAACTTTCTCATGAAACCACAGAGTCAGGATGCCTGATCTAATACTTCTGAAAAGATTGATTTATTACCTAGAGAACAAGCCTGGAGGAGGGAAGGAGCAGAATACAGGGAAGAGCTCTAAGTGACCACTGTTGTCTTTTGGCTCTCAAGAAAGGAAATGGCCACTGGTCCTGTTTGCAGTAGCCAAGCCATGTCCCACAAGCCCAGGCTGATGATGAGTAAGGGTCAGGAATGGGGGGGTGAGAGCCTAATCTCAGCCCACCGATGAGGTTCATCCCTCTAGAGAGTGGTGCCTTTCCTTGCTTGTTTTTAGAGGCACTGGAGAGTGGCACAAATCTGAGATGAGGGAAAAAAAAAAGAGATGTGATTGGCTAGTGGCTTAATTGCTCTGTTAATTGCTTTGCCTCTGGTGCTCCCATTCCTGCAGAGAAAGTGCCTGAGGGTTATCTCAGCTGTGTGACTTCCCCTCAGTGATGAGCAATTATCTCCCAGGCAGAGACTACCAAATGTGGCTGTCACAAGATAGCTCCATTTGAAATGATGGATGGGCATGAACGAAGACAAACTTCATTCCCAGAGCTCAAATTAGGAGCTGGCATATCCTCATTTGTGTGGATTTGGACTGACTTTGTAACAGCACAAAAGTCAAGATGTACCTCACCAAAGGTTCAGGTCCTGAGCCCAACTCCACAGCTGGAGCCTATCTTCAAAGCCTTGTTGGACATTGACAGGTCTGTTTTTCCTTTTGTTGAGGCCTCTACAGGATTGGTGTGGCTGTGGAAATGTTTTAGGTGTTCTTTGTGGAGGAGGCAGCATTTCTCTGCTTGCATTGAACAAACCTGGGCAAACCTCATTGAGTGAGTCCTCTGCTCCAGGGGGACAGAGGAGCATCTGGAGTCAGGTCAGACAGGGCTGGTGGAGGTAAGGTAGTGTTCTGCTGCTTTAAAGTCACCAAGCAGGAAGAGCAAGCTGAGAACTTGCACTGGTTTTGCTCTTGGAGCAGCTGCACAGAAATCTCACAGAGCTCCAGGCGTGCCACTGTCCTGCTTCATGGGGACCTGTGCTGTGGAGGAAGGAAGAGATTTACTCTGCAGGAAATTCCAGATCCTAATAGGACAGAGGAAGAAAGCAAAGAAAACCAAAACACACCCCCAAAAATGCAGATGTGAAGTGATGTGCCTGTAGCCACTCAGTAAGGCAGTAGCAGGGTGAGGGAGCACACCCTGTGCTGCTCCCATTAAAGCCTCTCCAGTGAGAGTGCCTGACCTGGTGCTTGTATGGGAGAGTGCTCCCAAGCAGCTCCATAAATGTGCATTGTTGCCATGCTCCTGCCTGCCATATTTCCTCTTCTTTATTCACCAAGTGGTGAGAGCTGTCTGTGGCTCATCAATTAAACCCAGAAGTGATGATTTCCAAAGGTATTGCTGCTTAGTGAAAGAAATTCATCCTTAGGCTAAAGGACGAAGCACAAGACCTAAGTGTTATTTAAATGGCTCATAAAACATGTGCTGGCTCTTTAGCCTGAATGAAAATCACCCTTAGCTAACATAGGAAATATCCTGCTTTCCTCTGCCTTCCCCAGTCTTCTCATGATGATGAATCTCTTTCCTCTTGCTCCCCATTATTTCTGTAAATGAGAATATGCTGTAACATTGCTGAGGTTGGGCTAATTAAATCAGCTCTTTCTTATCTCATTGATCTGCATTTTAAAGCTGAGCTGATTAAGGATGAGAAACTATATTTGATTAGAAATATGTTTTTGCCAGTTAGTTACATCAAAGGGTAGATTACAGGAGAGCAGAGGAGCTGAACTCACATGGCTACTCTTTCTCCTGCGTGTTAAAAGGGAAGAGAAATAGCATGAAATAAAAAACAAACCCCAAGACGCATTTCTAACCTATATTTTTTCACAGCAAATTATGATACCTTAGTTTTATCTTCTGGAAAAAAAAATTAATAATAGATAAGTGAGACTGTTATACAGAGAAAAGATTTCCATAAGCTGTGCAATGCTATGGATGGTGCTTTACCAAACATCCAGCAGAAATCTCACTAAAACTGCAGTCCCTTCCTGGATTTATGGTGGCATCAGCAGAGTCATCCAGCACCCAGGACCAAATGCTTACCTGGGCTGGCAGCCAAAGCAAAGGCTCAGAGCAGGGCCCCTGGCTGGTCCTCTGCCTGGGCAAACTGCACAGCTCTTGTGCAGTTTTTGTGGCATTCCCAACCACCATGTCTGTTAAAGAAAATATTATGCCTGGTGTGACTACCTGACAAAGTCCTTCGTTAAATCCTTCATTTAGCAAAAGTTTTTGATGGCTCCAAGGATGCTGCATCCGTGTCTCAGACAGGGCTTTTTCAAGGAAGGGGGAGTTAGGAAAATTGATAGGAGGCAGAAGTTTCATTTTTCTTCCTCTTTTTCCAAGTTTTCCAAGAAGACTCAGTGCCATATTTAGTGCCACAAATTTGAAGATGGCAAAGAATCCATCTGTCAAGTGACCTTTTGTACTGGGCCACCATGCAGCCATCAGAACAGCTCCTGATTTCTCCTCTGTAGGGTTGGGACTGCCACAGTGACTTTGTTCCTGTGTGCCACTGCTGAGCCATACAAGGAGATGCAGCAGAGCCTCTTAGACCTCCCTCCTCCAGACCACTCTGGGTGGGGCTGTGCTGCAGGGAGGATCCTCCTCTCTGTCACCTGGTGCCTGTCCAGAGCCACCCACGCTGCTCAGCTGCTCCTCCTCCCCTGTCACCCCAGGCTTGCCCCATGGGCCCAGCCTGAACTGGAGTGGAAACCAGGGCCAGCATTTTGTTGCATTCATTGCCCACAGCCATCCTGCTGATGGTCCAGTGACTCACATTGTCAGGGGCTTGAGCAGCTCTGTTGGGAGAGCCTGTTGTAGGTGGGTGTCAGGACACAACCTTGATCACTCAGCTCTGAGGTCAAGCTGTCAGGAGTTAGAGACAGCAGAGAGACTCCCAGAGATCTGGCATGTTCATTTGGGAAAGCAGCAACAAAGCATGGAGCTAGGAGAAGGGAAACAGGAGTTTTACCCCTGGAGTAATACTGTGCAATGTTATGCTTTATTAGTGACATGTAGGAGTTAAGTAGGAAGGAGCCAAAGATAAAAGAAAATTTTAATTTCCTTTCCTTAAACAAAGAGTGCACGATTAGTAATTAGACACAGACAACAATAGTAACCATTGTCCCTATATCAGCCCAGTGCACTTTTCTCAATACCACAACCAGCAAAAATGAGTTCCTCTCTCTAGCTGCACTCATCTCCTCTGCCTTTTTGCTGGAAACACTCATTTGAGGGGACTACATGTAGGAACTCAAGCAAACTTCATGCTTTCTACTCAAAAGCAGTAATAAATGAAGATGGCAGGCTATTTGCAGGAAGATATTTATTAAAAAACATGTCCCACAAGACCTGTATGCACAGAAACAGCTTTAGACCTAGTCCTTAAAATGTGATCAAAAGCCATTGAAAACTAATCTGTACATAAATTTAACCATCAAATAAAAATACAGAGTGAGGAGAATGGTCAGCTCATCTGACATGGGGTTTACCAAATGTCTGATCTGTAGAGGAACAAAACTAACTGTTATCAATTAATGGCTTATTTTTAATTTGTGTCACAAGTGAGGTGGTGCAAAAGCTTATTTATTTACTATGAAGAATTGCAGATATTTATCCTTAAATGAGAATTAAAAAAAACTCTCTGCAAGAGATTAATCACAGCACACCACAATGAGATTTAACAAGCATGAGATGCATGTAGGAATTATTTTTCTATTTTTGCAGTGGCTGTATTTGCTTGTATTACTGCTCAGAGAGATAATAGCAGCTCTAGTGGCATTACTATTAAAATCCATGAAATTTCCCTTGAATTAAAAGAACTATTTAAGGAGCAACAAGGATGAAGCAGGTGACTCCAAACTAGTCTCCTTCCAGAAGACTGATTCCTGTAAATGGTAGCTCAAGTTAGAAGGGATTGAATATGCTTAGTCCTTCAAAGAGTTGGACTTCATGCATTTCATTTTAGTTTTATATGTTAGGCAATGGGATTTACAAGGAAATTGCTCATGATTGAGGTTTCAGAATTTACCCTCAAATGTGAACTTACTTGCTTCATGTACAGTGACCAAGACTGCATTTCTGGATTAGCCATCCACCACTGGCAGTTCATCAATTAAAATACTTATTAAAATCCCAATTCATCTTTGAATACAACTTCCAATCACCTTGTTATGTGCCAATTCCCCACAAAATTTATTTGATAAGTAAATAATTAGTAAGTAAAATTTGTTTGATAAGTAAATAATTATTCATTTTTATTAACTATGTGACAGGAGAATTGATCCCATTTAAAATCTCCATAAGTTCCTCTTTAATAGTTGAATGCAGCAACCCAAAATGATGGCCTCCATTAAACACAAATTAAAAGCTTATTTATGATATTCAGTTTTTATATTTTTCCAAACAGGAGTTAACTTCTAGGCCAAAGAAGGCCACCTGAGCTAATATTTCTTTTAAAAGATCTGTTTCAAGAACATTCATACTTTGATTCATTACTTGTTTCCTTCATGAGGCAATAACAAGATGCCTGTTTAAGAGACACTGCAATGACAAAAGTAATAATGTCTGAGTAATACTGGGGGTGGTGTTGCCAATGAGTATTGAGGAGGCATTTGAGTGAAATTGTGTTGCCAAGTTTGCAGGTTTTTTTATTACAGTGATTAATAGAAATAGTTGTTCTCCTGAATTCAAGGTCGTTATTCTGTCTAGGTTTAAAAGCCTGTTCAACAGGAGCTGTGTACACATTTTTAGGTGTAAGTAAGGAGGCCACTGGCTGATTTCATGATCTTAAATATGATTGATTATAGTGTGGCATTTCTGAGGAACACTTTTTTTTTTCCTATCTCATCTATAAGAAAGCTCAAAAGTATATTCCTTCCATTTATTTGTCCATTTTAGAATAGTATCAATTGCTTTAAAAATCTCAGGCAGCTGTATCAGAGAGGCCAACACTGTCCTCCTGTGTGTAAATATGGGATTCCCCCATGTCTCCCCTCCATCTAGATAACACCCAGAAACATATGGAAAACTCTTAACAGATGGAGGCCTTTTCAACCCAAAACTGTCTGTAGAATAGAGCTCATCAGCAGCAAGGTGTTTATTTGAAGGCAGGTCTCTTGCAGAAGCACAGGATTGAGCAGAGAAGAGTTTTCTCTCTCAGAGCCTCTCCTCAGGTCTTGGTCTCGTGTTGAGCAATCGAGAGGGGTGGTTGTGTCCTTGGCAAGGTCTGTGCAGAGACAAGCATTCCAGAGAACAGCTGAGACTTCAAACCATCCCTGGCTGCTGGGAAGAGATGTCCATGTGCCCACATACCTGTGCTTGCAGCGAATTTCACCTGGATGAATGCAATAATTTTCAGGAATGAGGTATCAGTCAAAAGCTTAGGAAATGGAGGCAATGTTTCCCTGGCTCCAAAAGTCTCAGTGATCAAAGGAAAAGGGAGCTAACTTGGGGAGCTTGTAATCTTTGCCTTGAATAAGGCTCTTTTTAGGAAAGCTTTTCATACTTGGGTGAGCTGATTGAGCTGGTCTGAGAGACAGAAAGTACAGAGTGGTATCTCAGAGCCTCTTCTGAGGCTACAGAATGAATGAACTGTGGTAGCAAGCAAAGAAGAAACTGTCATGCATGTTCCCCTAATCTGAAACCCCTCCTGAATATTCATCTCAGGGCAAATATCTGTAAGGAACAGCTGGTAATGGCAAAGGGTTATGGGAAACTGGAACTTGCAGTTTGATCCTTTAGCATATCTAATTATTAAATTGATTTCAAAAGAGAAGGAATATTTAATATGCCTAATTGAAGCAGGAGATGGTGCTTTCAGTTTAGCAGAGCTTCCTCAAAGAGTTGCATGAAGTCTAAAATTAATACTCATCTTTTTAAATTTATGGTCTCCTTATTACCAATCCTTCCATAGCTGAAATATCACACATTTTTCATTTTCTGGGATAACACGCAGCACAACATTTTGTGGCTGCTTTAACAAGCTTAGAAACTCATATTGCAAAAAAAAAAAACCCCAAAACAAACCTTGTCTGCAGACCGGATAAAATAAGCAATAAATCCAGAGTTAAAACACTTAAATGGCAGGCAAAGCCCACTGCAAAAGAAACCTCCATGGGAATAAAAGAAAAGTCTTTGAACTCCTGGGAGTGATAACAGTTTTAAAATCTTAATGCCAATACCCTGCCTAGTAGGGCAACAGCCTCTGCAAGCATAGGTCAGTGTTCCAGCTGCTGACATCCTGTGTCCAGGAAATTCTTGTCCTTTATTTCCCTGGTGCTGTAAAGCTGATGAGGGACAGAAGCTGATTGAAGACTGTAGCGCCCAATTTTTCAAAGACCAAGCGTTATTTAATGTCCAGCTGGAAATCTGTATGTGGATTTAAGTCTGGGCTGTTACTTTAATAATTACTCTGGCTGTTATGTTTCCCCAGAAAGAGGTCAATCCAAGGGCTGTGTTGGACTCTGAAGGCAATTAGAGTAGCTTCAGAGCAGATTTTGTTTATCATTGTAGTTATAACAAGTATTTTTTGGGTTTTTTTCCTGGCCTGTTGGGCTACCTAAAGTGTGACAAGGGATATTACTTACCAACAGCTGGAGGCCTTTGAGGGAGCAAAGACTGACTGATTAGACTTAACTTGTCATTTTCTGATTAATTCTTTTGAACAAAAAAGTAACTCAGGCATGTGGTTAATGATAGTTTGGAAGGACACAAAGGGAAAATATGGGTAAAGTTAGAATGTTTTTAGGGTTTTAGATTAAAAACTAGATTAGAAATCAACTGGAAAGGTAAGTAGAGGGTGCTTTAAAAATAATGCAAATGCTGTAAAAGAAGCCACAGTTGCTTTGGTTTTTATAAGGCATCTTTATATGTACCGTTATGAAAAATCCTGCTTCAGCTTGTTTAGGAAGTAGTAAAATCAGGTGTGAAATGAGTTTTGTAGTCTATGAAAATCTGAGGTTCCAACAATTGACCTTTGCTAAGACAAAATTAGCAAAGTGTAAAGTTTCAAACAAAAAATACAGAGGAAAACAACAGACAAAAATAGAATTTCCATCTGACTTAGGAAGTCTAGGTTACAAATACCAGCTTTATTTTTAGGGGCTGAGACTCTCCAGATCAGAGCAATTCTACTATATTCTTCAAGGAAGCCTGAATGTTGCCATCACAGGCTTTTGTTTTTGACCAATTGTAATTTTGCAACAAAACACAGTTTTGGCTGTTGCCTGTGTTGAGACTGAGGGTGTCAGGGGGTGTGAGTGATGGTGACACTCCATCCCCAAACCACCCTGTGAGGATGCTGCCAGAGGTTGTACAAATTAACAAACATCTGATCACACTGGGGAGGCAGCTGTTCAGAGCAGGTGGAAATATCACACAGGGAAATCAAAATGACCACAAGTGTTGGAGAAGCAGCAGTGGGATGAAGCTCAACTGTTCACAATGCTAATTCAGCTCATTTTGGCCATTCTGAAATAGTTGGGGACATGACTTGATGGGAGAAAAAGGCATAGACATGGCAGCAGATCAGGGAACTCATGAGTCAAACATAAGCCTGTTTTGTGTCAGGGATGATGTTTTCATTGGAGAAGAGTGAAGAATTTAATAGTACTAGACTTTCTGAAAACTTACCTGGAATACTGACTGCCATGCTAGTTAAACTTCTGCAAGAGTAATGCACTCAGACTGGGAGAGATTCAGTAAAAAACTATTAGTTATGATAAGAAAAGCCATAAAGAATCAGACTAAAGGCATTTGCAGTGCAGTAGAGTGTTTCTGATGGTGAGCAAGAGTAAAAGCTCAACAAAGAGTGTAAGATAGCATAAGCATGAGTAATAGTTCCCCAAAACACTGTCAGTCTTCAGCAAATTCCAATTTAAAATTTCCTGTGCAAGAGGCATTATCTCTGCTTTTGCTTTCTTCCAACAACTGTTTCCTCTCCTGGATTTCCTCCCATACCTTCTTCTACTCACTGTGCTTTCAGCTTGCTTTCAGCATGTCTGCAGCAGCAGCAGGGATTTCTGCAGACACAAGATGTGGAAGAAACATCAGCTTTTGCTTCTTTGGAAACCAATACTTTTTAATTTCTCTAATGTCACTGATTCTTATTTTTAAAAAGCCAATAAGCAATCATTTCTTGTTCATTGCTTTCTCCCTAACAGTTATCTGGGAAATGGAAGTGCCTGTCTTACACCAAGACAGCTTGGCTTGTTAATTTTAACACAATTAAGGATGAGGGAACACGGCTACGATCTATAAATGGGCACTAGGCTACACACCAGTGAAGAGCAAGAGCATTTTCAGCTGAAGAAAAATTTTGTCCAAAGAACAAAAGAATATTGAGAATGAATTAATTTAAGTTGAAAAGTAGAAGAAAGGTTTTAGCCATGAAGAGAGTGAGACCCTGGGATAGCCTACCGATCATGGGTTGGATTTGACTGAACTATATTTGTACAAATAGATCTGTTAATTTAGAAGAAAACATCCTCACTTTTTTCGAGGAGATCAGTTGCATCAGGTGTGTTAAATTTTTCAAATGTTTTGGTTAGCATCTCTTCAGGTTGCCTTTGAGACTATTGTCTGAATAGTCATGACCCATTAACAGGAGGATGAAGCATGGCCTTCTACTCATGTCTGCAGAGGTACTTGAATGAATAACCCAGATGCTTTAATCACTCAGATATCCCCCTTTATGGAGGGTGGGGAGAGAATCCTGACTGATTTAAAGATAGAGCATACACTTAATTAATAAAAAATATCATATAGCACAATGGCAAAGGAGCCCACCTGATGAGTGGGGAAGGTTTTTCCCATGTTCTGCCCTATTTTTGGGAATGAAAAGTAGTTTTAAGAACCTGCTCAACTCTTGTCACTGCAGGACCATAACGCTACACCTCCCTCCATAATGTTTTATCCCCTCCAAAAGCTCCTTTGATGAAGTTTTGTTCCAACACTTCCCCCAGAGGACTTTGCTTTCCTGTCTAATAAATTTCACAGTTAGGAAGCTTTCTCTGATGCTTTGTCACTCACAGCCACATAAGAATGGATAAAGAGCTGCCTTCAGACGTCAGAGATGAAGAGTACTTGTGTGCATGGGAACAGTCCCAACAGGAGTGAGATGAAGGACTACTGCAAATATCAGCAGTGTGGTTACCTTTGCTCACCTTATATAGCAGGGATCTAGCAGGAAATGCAAAGGTGTGAATTTCAGCACTTGTGAAAATGCCAGATTTACAGCCTTAAATAGCAAATTCTTCTGCCTCTCCACAAAACAAATATAGCAGGATGTCCACTGTGAGAGTTTTCTCACAAGTAGGCGTCAGCCCAAGGGTGAGAAATGTTAAATAGTCACCCAAGGTGGGGAAGAAGTGGTCCTTTGTCCTCTGAGTGACAGAAATTGAAGCAGGGTCACCAGTTTATTGACGTTTGACACGGATCAAATGGAAACACTTGGTGGTTATGAATATGAGTTCATTTTTGCATGGCAACGGAAGACTTCTTTCCAATGACCAGCCACTGAAATCACCCTATCACCTGCCAGTGGATTTAAAAACAATGTCATGGAAGGTGATTTGGGCTGAGATGTCATCTATAAAATATTTATTGTAATGAGATATATGGTTTTCTGTCACTTAGTGCATCCTGCAGTAGCCGCTAGATGGGTTAAAGACCAAATTACTCAATCCTAATGTCATACACAGCTCTTGCACAGTATTTTTATTGCTAATTACTTGGTGGCATTATATTCACATAAAATAAGACCAATATGGACATGGCTGTTTGGGCAGCCTGGTTGGACCTTTCCAGTGTAGCTCTTTACCTTGTCAGTGGAGGTGAATCACTAGTTGAAGCAAGATCCAATCTGAAGCTGGAGTGTTTAATTACCCTTGAAAAATGGAAAGGTCAAAATAGGACAGGAACGACAAAGTCAATTGAGCATCTGGACAGAGTCCAAGCTTCAGTCCTCACTGTCATCTCCTTGTTTCTTCCTTTGGAGGAGTCTCTATTTAATTGTAGTTGTAAGAAGATATTTGCACTGTATTCTGTAGTTCTTTCTCTATTTTTCTCTTTTCCCCTCTCCTTACCTTCTCCTCCTCTTCCTGCTTTCTTTTGCCTTCTCCCTCTTCTCTTTCCTCCCCTCTCTTGCTGTCTTCTTTCTTATAGTGTGAAAACTCAGAATCCCCTCCCCTCCCCNNNNCCTCCCCTCCCCTCCATTGGCCACATCCAGGCTCGGATGCTGCCTGTGGGTGGGGATAAGGATCAATGAGGGGATCCAGGATGACACAGCCTGAGATATCCATGGGCTGGCACTGAGATGGTCCCTTGAGCCAGCAGCCAGACCCCCAGTGTGTGGGGACTCTTGTAGCCCTGCCACATCTTCCTCTCACAGATTTTATCTATGGTCACACAGGCAGGATCTGCTCATCAAAACACTTTGCATATGCACATCTGGTGCATAAATATGCAGACAGAGTGGAACATTAACAGAATCAATTAAAAGCTCTCTCTACAACACTCAAGTTTTGCTGATCGTTAATCACAGATGTCTGCTATCTTTTTATCTCAAGTCAAAGATTCTCTGTCTCCTTTGTAGCAATCAATACACTGGGGTTGTCTCACAAAGCCCAGGATTTTTGTTTCAGTGATCTGACAGGACAATAACCGTACGATTCTGACCCACGTAAGAGGCTTTGGGTGACGCATGTGAGAGACTGCTGGTGTTACATCTATAATTCATCTGCAGCTTGGTCTCTTGGGGAGCACGGGGAATCATGGCAGCTGTTTAACAACCCTCAGTTACAACTGAAAGTAAAGGGAGCCACAATTCAGCTGAAACATTATGTAAAGATTGTGCTCACTGGGCCAGGGAACCTGAACTAACATGTCTATTTTCGTGAGGAGTGTTGGGGGATTTTTAATGACTGTAAGATCCTTGATTTTACAGCTCAGTCAGAAATACAATAGCCACAATAACATATTGTAGTGATAGTATTCGTACAACTACCAAGTTTTAAGGATGTGTGAAAGGAAAGGTTACTGTAGAGAAGTAATATCATTTATTAGACCAACAGAGATTCCTGGAAAAAAGCAGATGGGTTTCCATTCACATAGTCCTTTCTACAATTCTCAAGCAGAGAAAATAGATGAGGAACTAGGTAGGGCAAGGTGTAACTGCTCTCAGTTTAACAGTATCACATTAATTTTTTCAGACAAAGTGGCTGATGAAAATGAGGCCCCATGGGACAGAGGGATGGGTTATAACTGCCCCAATAGCCATGTGAGCAGCAGGATGTGGTACATGTGGAAAATGGCAGTGCTGGGCCAAATCTAGCATGTCACAATATCATGGAACGGTTTGGATTGGAAGGGACCTTAAAGATTGTTCCAACCCCTCTGACATGGGCAAGGACACCTTCCACTAGACCAGGTTGTTTCAACCCCATCCAGCCTGGCCTTGAACACTTCCAGGGATGGGGCAGCCACAGCTTCTGTGGGCAGAGTCAGTGGGCATAGCTGACCCTGCTCTGACTGCAAGGTAACTGCTTTGGCATTTGGAGGGGTTTAAACCTCTGTGTTTCACCTTTTTGATGATCTGGCTCTGCACACAGCCTGGGGAGTTTAGCTGATGCACCAAAATCCATTGAAAACCTGAAAAGCAGATTAAATGCTTCTATTCAAAGAGAGAGAAAATGAAACACTTAAGCTCAGCCCTCTGTAACAGGAAAGAAAATACAGGAAAGAACAGTGAGCAATGCAGAGCACATTGCTAAGCAGCTGCAGAAGAACCACGAGCTCCCAGATCTCAGATGCTGCATTTGGGGTTTTTTATCCTCACAGAGGAAGCAGTAAATGCAAAAAATTTAACACATGTGAACTAAATCATTAAATAGCTTTCACAGGGGAAGAGATGACCCAGGCTGTGAATCACCATCTTGGGGAAGAGGTGTTTGCAGGGGAGGTGAGAGAAGATGAATTTGGGGGTTGGGTGGGCTGGATGGACCTCTGACCCTGGGAACCAGGGCTGTTTGGATGGACTTACTGGCCCTGCTGAACACTGCTTTACTCTGGTTCTTGCTGGCTCACAGCCATGAACCCAGAGCAGAGTCAAGGCACCTCTGCTTCCTGGTACTTGTCAGAGCTCTGCCTTGAGTCCTTTACGAGTTTTCCACCTGCCTTTGCTCGACTCCAGGGAAACCAGTGGCTCTCTGCCAGCTTTTGTAAACAGCATGTGCAAGGACAATGTTTGCAAGACAAAATAACTGGTGTTAAGATTTCTCTGTGAAGAAGAAGAGGTTGCTTTATTAAAAGGTCAGTTCTGCATCTAAGAGGTTAATAAGTATTTGCTGCAACTCATCAATGTCAAGACTAAAACCAAACAGGAAAATGGCAATCTCTTTCTCCTTTTGTAAAGGAACTTGTTGAAATAACTGCCTAAGTCTGTCCTCTGTTTACTAAAACAGCTTCGGAAATCTCTAAATCCATTTATCCTGAGGATTATCATCATCTGGTTTCCAGACAACATTCTCATTTCCTCCAGTGAGGTTTTCTGATACCTTAGGCCATTAGCTGTGGTATTGATCTTTCCTTAATACATGAGAATTCCTACAGCAAAGGCAGCTCTGCATCTAAAAAACCCCAAGCCAAACCTGTTTTAATCTGAATAGCCAGAACAGCATTTTGTTAGAGACAAAATTTAACATTCTGTAGCTTTTGTTTATAATAAATGTATCAGGGCAGGCTCTAAAGACATCCTTCACAGAATAGACTGAGCCTGTTATCAGCCACTTGGGGAAATTCTGTTCCAGAAACAAAAGCCTGTGACACACCAGTCCTTCAGCTCCTAGTTCTATGGCTCAGCCCAGGGGAAAGAGATAATGGCCAGTGCTTGGGAGTGCAGCCTCTGAGATTTCACCTGGCTCTTCCTACCCCAAAATCCACCCCCCTGACAAATCTTGTGCATCAGTCCATAGAAAAGTAGTAAACAAGACCCTTATTACTCATCCTAAATCACCTGACAGGGACTGTCAGGCTGGTGCTTCTGTAATAGAAATGGAGGCAAGAAGCCTTAAGAAGACTCTGACAAAAGAAATCACCACACCTTTATCTTTAGTTATTTTATCCTGCTTTACAGGCCTGTTTCCCCCTTTGTCTCCCACTTACTAGGCAATGTTGGAATCCCACAGTTACTCCTTCATTAAAGGAAAACAATCCAGTAACCTTAGGAATAAGGAGATGATGACAGATGCGAAAGGAGGTAAGAGTGTTTGGACCATTTGGATAGGTGGGAATCTATTGCTACTTCTAAACTAATGAAAAGCTTAAGTTTCTCAGAAAAAGATTTTCTCTGTAGCTGTAATCCATGAGGCAGAGAACAAAGAGTTAAATTCATTCACCTTAGCTATTAGGACAAACTTGTTTTCCCAATATTTCAGCCAGAATCTCTGTACAGACAGTTCTTGTTCCCCCCACCTCCAGTGCCATGACCTTCAGCAAGTCTCTCTCTGTTAAACATATGAGTCACTCAGCCCTATACAGAGTTCATGGGAGGAGAGAGGCTCCCCCAAACACTGCAGAAAGAAGATTGACTAAAAATGCCTGTCATGGAATAGGAAAAAGATTGCTAGAATTTGCTTCTTGCCACTTTGGACTTCTTTTGGTGCTTGAAGCATAATTTTCAGCAGTTACAGAGAAGTGTGATTTAAAATTTCTTAATCAGAAGAACTCTTCAATGTATAAAAGTCTTCATTAACACCTAGGAGCAGTCATTATGGTCAAAAAATTTGAATTTGGTTGCCTTAAATAAGAATAAGTATACACTTTATCAATTTTTCAGTATGTCTGAGCACCTGCAGATAACATTTAAGACGAGTTAATTACAGGATCTTAAATATGGATTAAAGGATTAGTTTTAGACATCAAATTGTGAAAAGTTTAGCTTATGTAACTTACCAGGGCCACATGGAAAGTTGTTGGATTTAGATGTAGAATCACAAATCTTCTTAAACAGGAGGAAGGATGCAGCAAAGGATTCAGGTTTGTCTTCCTTGTTTGCAACAAGCTACTTCTTCCCAAAACCCAATGGGGAATTAAAAACCATAGGACTTGGTGTTCTTTTTTCTGAGGTTTCTTTCTTAATTGTATTAGCAGTTAAGAGTGATCCTGCAGAGTAACAAACCAAAACTCCAACCAACCAACAAACAAACAAATCCCCAAACAAAACAGTCATTTTAGGCTATAGACAGATGCTCAGTGTGCAGCCACCTCTGCCAGCTGATGACATTATTGTGTTCAGCTGCTATTTTGCAGCTCTGAATGTGTATCCCATTCTCTTTTCCCTTTCTGCAAGCATTTCAGCTCTTCTGGCAAAATGAGTCCTGTGAACACTCCCTAACTCAAACAGTAAAAATAGGTGATTAGAGTTGTTTCAGCTAGTTGTGGTTGAAGAGCACTGATATAACAGTGCTGAAATGGGGGTGGAGAACAAGTAATTTTTGGCTACACACAGTAACAGCTTCAACATAAAGAAGAGAAAATTTGGAAAAGGACACTAGTTTTACAAGCTGAACATACTGAGTTCAACCTCACAGCCCTCAAACTAATTTCCCTGAGATAAAACAAGTGGATTTTAGCTCTTGCTTAAATAGTGAAGATAATCTGGTAGTGATTTAACAGTAAATGTCACAGCAAACAGATTCAACACTAGAACTAAGCCAAACAAGCAATGTTCTTTCCCATGCAGTATTTTTAAACAAATACCTCTGCTTTTCTTTATTAAAACTTTCTTTCTGTCTTGCCTCTTCCTCTCCCAAATTGTGCCAGTGAAAACTCTGCATTTTCAGAAGTGCATCTAGTTATATGCAATATCAGCCAGGGTCAAAGATCTTCCTTTGCTGTTATTTCAAGCCTGGTAGCCAAACAGGAGCTGCACGAAATGTCAGCCTGCTCGTGGCCTGTGAGGGCTGTGCTCCAGCAGCACTTCAAAGAGGCAGCTCAGGGGGAAATTCGTTCTCAGCTCACTGTGGGGGCCCCTGTGATTCACAGAGTCCCCGCTGGCGACAGCGACGTGGCCAGAGCTGTGCATGGCTCCGTGCAGGGAACAAGGCTCTAAGAATTCACACAAGTTAAACCTTCTACTTCAAGCAAAGTTTGGATACCTGTTGGAAATCAAAGCAGCTCGTAAGCCCCTATTATGCAAATAACACACGAGGAGGCTGGAGTGGCAAATGTGGTCAGTGAGGCATTTCCCACCGTACTTACCTGTGGCTGGCATCGTGTGGTCCATGAAAATGTTACAGCAAAATCCATCAAAGTTCTCACAGCAGTTTAAAGAATAAACATCTTTAAACTAGTACAGTGAAAATCACAAGACATGGGGTAGGACCATGTTCCTTTTGAAATATATGATTCCATTAAGATAAAATACTTATAGAAATTAGATCAGCTAATGAGGATTTCATGTTGGAGAAAACTCATAAAATGCCGGTCATATCAGGGCACATTTTTCTCTCTTTTTGGAACAAAAAATTTCCAAAGGGAAAGTTTATGAAACAAAGAAAAGTGAATTAAAATCATTCATGGCACGTAATAAAGACGTTGAAAACAAAATGTTGTTTTTCTGTCTCAAATGGAGTTTGTGGATCACCCCAAATAAAGGTATTTTGGGGGTGGGGGGGGGAAAGAAAAATTTACTTTCAGTGAGAATATCTACCTTATATTGTATCAATCTGAAATAAATTTTGTTAGTGAATTTCCTCACAGAGGAGAAATATTCCCATAACAGAGATCCCTGTTACATGGACATGGGCAGCAGTGCTGTGCCAGCTGCAAAGGGAGGATTATTTCTGCTGAAAAAGTTTTGCATTTTCTTTGGTGCTCCTCTGTGGTTAGGGACCCTGAGCGATGAGAGGGGACAACTTATCTTGAGAAGCTGATGAGGTTATCACTGCCAGTTCCCTTCCCCCTTCCTCCCTCCCCAAACTGCCCTACTTTACCCTCATCCCACTCACCAATAACTTAACTACTTTTCAAAGAGCAACAGGACCACAGGGCAGAATTTTAAGGAAAGCAGGGTTGGCAGTGAGTTTCCATAAAGTGTGATGCTGATGGCTGCAGTGATGAGGAGCCTAATGGATGAGCAGCTCAGATGTCTTGCTGGGAAGGGCAAAGGGGCTGCCAGAGGCAGGACTTTGTCTGTTGGCATCTTAATTGCCAGATTTCAGAGCTGCACATAAAATGCAAACCCTGATGCTGCCCCTGGCAGAGTCTTGCAGTTGGTCTGATTCACACCAGCCCAGAACACAGTGAAGAAATGCTTTGAAAAGCAGGGAATGATGGATTTGTGGAGAACTGAATCAAAATTAGGAACAAGGTCTGTGAATTAACTGTAAATTTCAATAGATACAGTAAAAAAGATGAAGCAATAAAAGCAAGTGGCAGCTAAAGAGTTGACTGTGGATCTCATATGGGATAAGTCCACTCCATGAAGAGCAGACTAGGGCTGAAGTTTGCATAGACAGCAGGAGAAGCAATGTAGAGAACGGGTCTGAGGGCAGTGAATGGAAAATCCCATCTTTTTTAGTGACTTTACACTGCCAACATGTACATCACAAACTTCCCTTCACATGGGTTTTCCTGACTGTGAAATAGGCAGCAAATCTGAGCCAAGTGTGTCTGCAGACTTACAGCAGAACCTGAGGCAGGACCTTGCACACATCAGGGAGTGGGGGCTGCCCAGGGCTTGGAGTAGGACAGCTTTTGGAAACCCAGTGCTGGAACTCAATGGCAGCTTGTAGACTGCAAGTTGCTCAAGGTCCTCAACTAGAAAATGTTATTTGACTATTTGGAGCTTCCAGGAGCTGGAAAGAAAAAAAAAAAAAAAAAAAAAAAAAAAAAAAAAAAAAAAAAAAAAAAGAAAAAAAAATTTTNAGGAAAAAAAAATTCTACAGCTATACCAGATGCAAGACTGCAAGCAAAGGTGAGCTTTTGGAAGCAGAAGCTGTCTGGAGAGGTTGTGCATTCTGCATCCCTGGAGGTTTTTAAGGCCTGACTCAATAAAGCCCCAAACAACCTCCCCTGATTCCAGAGCCGACCCTGCTTTGAGTAGGAGGCTGGCTTACAGAACTCCTGAGGTCTTTTCTAGGCTGAATTATCTTATGTTTCTCTTTTTATTTTCCAGTACCAATGAAAGCAAAACAGGACCAAATATGAGCAAGAGAATTTATGCAATTACTTACTGGTCCCTTGGTATTGCTAATGAGTGCAGAAACATAAAAGATCCCACACCCCCCAGAGGATCTTGGAGATGGATCTGAGGAGAGGATGGCTCATATGCAGGGCATGATTCTTCAGGGGTTTAGCAGCATCAGGCCCCACTCAGTGCCCCAGTCAAAGACTCAAGGCTTTCTGCTGTGCTTTTCAAACCTACCCAACACACTCCCTTCTGCCATTGTAACTTTTGCTGTGAGATGCAGTGAAGTCTTCCTTTCACCTCCCTGTCAATATTTATTGTGCATGTGTAATTTGAATATTTTAAGATAATGAAATAAAATTCCTGTCTGCATTCATCAAGCCCAATATATCTGCAGCATAAAATCTGAATACAGAACAACTTAAAACTACCAGAGGAGATAGTGAAATAGATGAACCTCTGTGTAATAAATGAACAACTTAGTCATAGCAGTGATGCCAGTGGGGAAAAGGGATTGTGGCATCCCAGGGGCCTCAGAGAAACCCTTTCCTGGCAATTACACAGCTTCAGGGTTGGCAAACGCCAAAGATTTGTCAGCAAACAATCTTTGTTTTCCTACTGCTGCATCAAACATGTGGAAACACACTTGTGGAAAGCAATTTTAAGGGATTGTATTCTTTTAAAGGGGCAGTTTTATAAGTGAAGATAATTTTAGGTTTAAGGATTAGAAATGGTCTGCTACGCTTGAGCTGCAGGAAGTGACTTGTGGTTACTGCCTGGAAAATGCAGTTCACCTGAAAATGATTATCTTAAGATTTTAAAGTATTACTGGCTGACATGAGCAGTCTTGATTAAGGCAGTTTTTAGGAGGTGCATTGCAGATATAGAGATTTAAAGAAAAACTGTTTTCCCAGAGCTGTCCACATATTTTGCATGATCAGTCAGATCCTCCTTCTCGCTTCAATATTATTTTGATACTGATGAATTAATTTACATAAATTATTAGATATTGAGTGGGGAGACAGAGTGTGAGAAAGAAAGGAGGGGATGTGTCTTAGGAAATTCCTCTGGGATCACTGGGGGAGGCTACCAGGAGGGAGTTGAAAATTGGGACGATTTAAATTAGTCATTGGCAGCAGAGAAAGTAGAACAATACCCGAGACACACAGTGAAATGTGGAGGGAAAGGAAAAGAAATCTCTGGGTACAGATACAGAGATGTTCCTGGGCCTGCATTAGCAGAGAATTCTCAAGTCCATAAGAGCTCAAAACACATAGAAAATTTAAGGACAAAGAGAAACAAAAGTGAAAGTTTTGTTGTTATTTTCTTGTAATAGCCAAAACAGGGAAAGGTATCTCACCTACCACAGATTAGAATCTTTAGACTTCTATGGGGAGGAAGGGAACCATTTTAAACCATTCAGTTTGATTGCAGATGTCAACATCCCAAGTGAATTTGTAGTCTTGAGGGTGGAATCTTACTTGTGCTCCACAGAAGTGGGAGAGAAGCCAAGCACATCAGTGTCACATTGAAAACCAGGGCCCTGGGGAAGCAATCCCTCCCAAGAAACTCCCACTGGATGCTGAGCTATGAATCATGTGTGATTTATACTTATGCTTTGATTACAGCTAGTTGGGAATTATTTTTAGCTTTCCATTCAGAAATTAAAATTCATCAGAAATTACTTTTTTTTTTTTTTTCCCTGCTCCCCTGGTACTTAGATGCTTGAGTGGAGCAGATCCTCAGGTAATATTTGTGAGCAAAACTAGAGAAACATAGAAAGGTGCAGAAAAGCCAAGACAGTAATGACACCAGCTGGAAACTAAGTTTAGAGACAGATCTTAGTCCAGTGCTGTAAGCAAGCAAGAGAAAATCTGAACCAAGATCCCTCCTACATCCAGTTTGGCCTATTGGTTATTCTGGTTAATGCAACATTGTGTTGAGTCTCTGTGGGCCACTGGCTGATTCTCATCAGGTCATGAAGGGCTCTGAAAGACTTGCAGTGTTGTACACCATCACCTATCTGGAGAGTCTCTCCTAGCCATTACTCAGCTGGAATCTTTTGATTTGCTTATATCAATTTTTATTCAGTGTTTGACTTCAAACAATGACACACCTCCTTCCAAAAAAAAAAAAATTAAAAAAGAGGGAAAAAGGAAGGAGGTGCTTGGGTAGTCTAAGTCAACATGGACTCAGTAATTCATGGATTTATAGTATCTCCCTCCAGCAATTCCTTTCCAAACACCCAAGAGGACATGAAAATTACAAAGTGCCTACAGTCCCTTCCTTATATTTAGGATCCCTCTAGCAAGGTTCCACATTTGCATTTTTTATCCCCTTCTGTCTGTTGTCTGATTATGGTTGTAAAAGAGAAGACTGAGGGCTCGTGTTTGACTTCTAACTTCACCTCTGCAGTGTGCAATCAGAAGTGTTTTTCAGGCAGAAAGAACATGGGTGAAGTCTCATGTTTGCCTTTTGTTCCACATGAAAGATCAGAGATCAGCACACATCCTGTTGTTCATCAGTCAAGGTTATTCCTCTTGGCTGTCTGCTTGTTTCTCCCCTTACTTGTGCCTTAAACTCTACTTCTTTCACTTCCCTGGAGTTTAATGTGTCCAGGATTGACGAGGTGGCAACGAGGAGAGTTGGTGGGCATGGTGCTTTCCAGCGACCCTGACTTCTGACACTGACCTTCTGTCTTACCTGATTTTGGCATAACAGGAATCTCATATCTGTGCACACACCCCCTTAGTTTAGCCCATGAAATATTCAGGGGTTATGCAAGAATTAAAATTAACATTCTGACACAGAAGGTGAGACCAAGACATAAAAGTGGAGTCAGCAACTGTGCTCTTGGCAGTGCCATCCTCCTGAGCCCACGCTGGTTTGGCACTGCAGGAGGACACCATGAGAACTCTGTTTCAGGGAGGAATATGGTTTTGAAGTCCAGGTTTGTTCCAAGTCAGACTGAAACCCAACAAAAATATTGATAAGTTCCATGAATGAAAAGTTCAGGGAAAATTAAATACTTTTTTCAGAACACAAACACAACATCTTAGTTCAGACTTTCCATTTTTAATACACTGCAATTTTTTTCTTTTTTTTTTGGTCAGGACTAAGCACAGAATAGGAAATGAAAATCCCTTGTTTTCAAATGTCAGAAATAGGACAGACTGACACTGCTATCACACCTCTCCCCTTCTACACCTCCTCATCCCTTCCCAGATCATCCACATGAAATTTTGGCAAAAATAGATGAGATTTTCCGTATGTGAAGTAAGTGACAAAAGCACCCACACCAGGTTCTGATGAAATCCACTGTCATCCCAATCTGACATGACATTGCCAAGCAAGGTGATTGATCTGTAGGGTCTATCTTACAGTGACAACTACAAAGTTGTGAGATCTGGCTACCAACCAGAAAATGTACTGGTAGACTTAAAGCAGTGTGTCAGCAAGTCCTAAAGTTCTGCTCTGACCTGACAGCCTGTTATCAACTAAATCTTTGTATCATTGCTGTTTGCTTCAGAGGGATAGTGTCAGGGTGTGTCTGTGCTGGATTTTGATGCTTGAGAAAGTGCATGGGCAGAACCACCAGAGTAGCAATTGTGCTGATGGAGTGAATTGCTGTTCCAGAGCCAAGTGTCAGCTGGGAAAACTGCCACAGTTCTGCACTACTGATGTCCAAGTTTCTATATATGAAGATTCAAAGACTTTATTTTCTATTACTTTATATGTCCACAAGCAGAGCAGTATGAAATACCACAACAACTCTCTGTGTGCTTGGTCTTGACACAGGAGTACCATTTTTTCCACCAGGGTTTTTTCAGAAGTGAGCACATGCAGGCTGTGCAGTGTAGGGGCAGCCAGCCCATCTGTTGCATCCTGCAAGTGTCAGCCTGCAGTGCAAATGCCCAAGACTGCCATACTTATTCTTGGATTTTCCTGGATGTAAATCTGTGCAAGTGCAGTTTGGGTGCCCTGCAAACACATATGGAGCAAAAGCTGGCCCCTCTAGGAAGCATTTGTCAGGCTAGGCACATGCTGTAGGGGGGTTCAGCACATACCCTGAGTTTGTAGTCACTCTGCTCTGGGTCTACCCAGACAGCAGCACCTTTTCTGATGCAGTGACCAGATACAGAGCCCTGCAGATGTCCTTCAGTGAGCTCATGGTCAGCTGGGCTCCTGAGGTGACTTCCATCAACCAAGGAGAAGGAAACACAAAGAGGGATGGAACAGGAGGAGCAGTGCAGACACACAAGAGTGCAGGAGGGCTGAAGCTCATGAGCTATGGTACACAACAATTCAGTGGGCTGCCTTATGTTATATTCTCCTCTGAGCCCTCCAGTATTGCATCTTTGCCATTCTCTCCTATTCCTCTTACTGCTTGCCTATCCTATCCTCTTTTCCCAGATTTCTTCTCCCTCCCATCTTACTGTCCCTTCATGTGTGCCTTTGCTTGTCACTCTTAGATCACTTGTGTCTGCTTTCTCTTCCTTTCCTGGGCTGGAAACCAGGCAGTGCATTGATTTCTGCCAGATAACCCCATCCAGAACAGTTTTGGCCACTTGACATCCAGGGATGTGTTGCAAGGCCACCTCGAGGACAGTGTGTCATTGAGCTTTCTCTCAGTAAGAAGCACCTTGCTGGTTAGAAAACGCTGTTCTGCAGCATTATATTTGAGTTAGATTTTCTGTGAGGGACAATCTGTGCCACTTTCTGTTGGGGGAATAATTTTGGGAATGGACTGTCTCCCTGTCTAATGCAAGCTCTTTTTCTGTCCCAGACTCCTTGCTGAGGTCAGCAGCTGTTTGCCAGTGGGAACAGTTTCTTCATGGACATTTTGGGAGACAGTAGTTGAGAAAAAAGGTCTGCTGATCTGTCCCACTGTGAAGGTCCTGGGAGATGGACTTGTCTTCCAAAGGAGAAAGTCTCATCTTACTCAAAGCTGTTCTCAAAGCCTTCCAGAGCAAGTTTTTCCCATTGAATCATAACAGGATCCAGGGACAGATCTGCCACTGAGCTGTCATTGCCACTTGCTCAGCACTGTACTACCAACCCATGGAGCTTCACCACATTAGTGTCCATGTGACACTTGCTTTTCTCCCTTGCTTTCATGGCTGTGTGGGTTGATTTATACGAATTATGTGTTTCAAGAGGCATCACTTAACAATTGCAAGGACATCTATTTTCCAGGGGAAATAGTAGAACTGCCCCAAGTGTTTGCTGTGACCTTTTGGTTTTTGACAAATCTGTCAGTCATCTGTCTAGAGGCTAGATTCCTTCAGCATTGATCAAAAGTAACTTTGTGAAAGCATTGCTTCTTTGTCTGTGAACATTTACATCCTCAGTGTTGGATGACGGAATTTGTAGAATTTCCTCTATTACTTCCTTAATAAGAAAAAAAATTAAAATGGAAAATGTGACTTTTAAAAACTTTTTGAAGGACATTGGTCTCTCCCAAGGAGTTTGGGTTGGGTTCTTTCATGCTAGAGGGCCAAGTTCAATTTCTACATCTACAGTCAGAAAAAACAAGGACAAATCTATTTATCAAAGGGTGTTTGGTGTGAGCTTGAGGAAAGAAAAAAACACACATGAAGGCCATGGAGGCAAACCACAATAGTTCATGGGACAGCTTCCCTGGAGGTTTTTCACGTGTTGGGGCACAGGAAAAGAAAATTGGAATTCTAGAATTCTTCTGACTTCCAGAAAATCACAGTGAGATGCCAGAAGAAAAAACTTCAACCCAACTGCAAAAGATCTCTGTCTCATAAGTTATTTTTTTTCTGTGTTTTTCTTCCAAGCAACTGTTACTGTGCTGTACTAACATGATTGCTGCATTCAGTGTGACTCCAGCTCCAACAGCTTCTCTTGTGAGTAAGCATGAGTAGGAGCAATGTTTAATTTCTCTGTGACCATACAACATTTAACAACCTTCTAGCACAGTGAGCAGGAAGAGTGAGCTGTACTTGGTGTTCTGAAGTATTCTGGTGCAGGCTGCTGTGCTATGCAGGTAGGTAGATAGTGTGCAACCTTTCTAAGAATTTAGCTGTTAAATTATAAAACATCCATTACAAACAGCAGGCAGGCACTCTAATGTCAGACTCTTATCATTTCTAGTACCTGTCATGGTTAATTGAATGGTAAAAGTTACTTTAAGAGTCCTAGCAGCCACTGGAGCCCATCACTCCCTCTCCTTCCATCCATTCCTCTCACGTTTGCAATGCAAAGAAGCAGAGTTTGGTGACATGAGAGCAGGTATGAAGGTAGGGTGGGACTGGCAGCTCTCAGCAGTGAAGTAGCTCCATCAGTAGGGAATAAAGGAGAGTGGGGACAGCAGGAAAGGGAAAGATGAAGTGATCCTATTTATAAATGTATTCCCCCACTCCCTGTCTGTACCATGCAGATATCTCAGCAGCGCAGATGGATCTGCATACTGATGAAGGCATGGGGCATCTATGAAAAATGCTGGATCTGGCTGAGCTCCCTGCAGGCACAGGGTCTGCCTTCTCTTCTATTAGAGCCCAAGACTCTTGCATTTTTCAAAGCTTGGACATGCATGCCAGGATTTGGTGGTGCTTTGTGACTTTGCTTCTGCCTAAGAGCAAGGCCCAGCTTCCACTTCAGCAATCAGATAAAAGAGTGCAAAGGGACAGAACAAGAGACTGAACCTATGCACAAGAGGTAACTTCAAATCAGCTCATCAGTAGGCAGCGTGAATAGAGGGAAATGAGTATCACTACAAAAAAGGCCATGTAAATCACCAGCCAGGATGCCTGGAGAAAGCCAGCTCTGTCAAATATGAGAGATCAGCTTGCTGAGGTGCCTGGAGGGTTGTAGAGAAAAATCTGGCCAATTCCTCAAAGCCAAGGCTTTGTGCTACACCAGCACTGAGAGGAACACAACAGGGTTACTGTAGTTTCTTTCACAGTGTTTACATCTGACTGTGCCATATGAATATCAGTGAAGTGGCATAACACCCCATGGAGGTAGGTATGAGAAATCACATCTTTTCATTACAGACATAAAATAATCCAGAGAGTCAAGGATTTTTGGTTCCAAGGTACCAAACAATGCTTTCTCTGGAGCCAGCAGGAGATGTGGGTGTCCAGCTTCCCCCAACACCAGGCATCAACAACTGGCCTGAGACCACACCACAAACCAGAGACAGATCTGCTCAGAGCTCAGGACTTGTGACTGTCAGACCACCTGCTCTTCCTGTAAGATAATTCTACCCTGTAGTCATGTGCCAAAGTATTTGGAGAAGGAAAATGACTGGGAAGGGCAAGGTCTGTGCCACTTGAAGTTTTGAGAGACTGGGATGATAAATCTTAGCATCTGAAAACCCCTCAAAAGTCCCTCTTTAATATGCTGGCACAGATGGAGTGATCTCCTAGAGGCCAGGGCAACTGTAATTCTTGATGAGCTCCTTGGACATTTAAGCTACCCATAATTCTTTCTTATCCATGACAAACTTAGCACCCTTTCCAAAATGGGTCTTATGCCAGCTCCTGGTAAACAGATTGCTGCGCTCAAGAAACATTGTCACAGCTGACTGCAGTAAAACAGACAGAATCCAAAGACCTGAAGACTCAGAAACCTCTTAGGAGATCTTTCTGGAAAGGAGGAAAGGTTGCACCACAGTAAGGCCAAGCAAAAGCCCTGGGTCAGCCAGGCTCTGCAGCTGTCAGGGCAGCAGAGCTGCTTTCAACTCCCCACGAGAGGGAGGCCCCTGCCAGAGTGGGGAGCACCATGAGCCCAGGGTCCCTCCTTTCTATCCCTGACACTGGCTTGCTCCAAGCCACCCTTTCAGAGCAGACACATGGCTAATACAGCTGCATTCCTGCCTTGAGCAGTGCCTAGGCACCACAGGACCAATTCTACCTTTGTTTGTAGAGCCACTCGAAATAACATCCAGGGAAATCTTGAGAAAGGTTTTGATCTTTCCTTCCTGGCATGGACCAGACACTGCTGCCAGTACAGACTGTTCAGCCCTATCAGCATGATAGATACTCCTGCAAAGAACACAGCTTTAGCTGCTTTAGTACATATCTGCCATCACCATCTGCTATTTGTTGGCATGAATGTGTACTATAAGGAAACTAGGTTCAAGGGCAAAAAAAAAAATAAAAACAACCAAACCTCACTGACCTTTTAGAGTTTTAAGATCAATCAAAGGTTTCAATTTTGTTTTGTTTCAAGTATCGGATAGGCTCACACAAAGCACAGTATGTCTTCTGTTCTTGAGTTCTTATGATCTTTTCTTTTTTTTTGTTGAGGATTCTTATTGCTAGATATCTTCAGACAAGGGCTCTGGCCTTACAATGAGCACTAGGAACTCAGTTAACTTGGTAGGATAGTCCTTGCAAGGTGTAGGAGGCCTTCTGAAGATGAGCACGAGATTTTTCAGATGATGTGCTTGAAAGAGTCTCACTGTATTCTTGACCACAACTTTAGTCTTTTTTCTTCTCTCACTGGGGTTTTCTGTCCCAGTTAACCTGAGGCAGCTAAAGAGGGCCCTGAACAGAAAACCATCCACAGGAATATGAGAGACATCAAATAGACTCATCCCTCCTTGAAAGTAATAACACAGAAGTTTTGTGTGCAGTTCTAGTGAGCAGTATTTGTAGAGTGCTTTGAAGTTAGAAAGCACTGTATAAATGCTAAGTATTATTAACTACATGAATCAGTCTTCTTCAGAGAAATATAACACTGCTAAAGATGGGAGAGACGTCTCTTCCTTTCTTAATGATAACCAACCCCCAAAGTTATTCATAAAAATTACTTTTAAAAATAGATCAAATGATTTCCCCATCCCGTGATAATCCCTCTGATTGCCCCCATGTTTCAGTTCACTGTATCATCTCAGAGATCAAAGGATGTGTCTGAGGCTGGCAAACCAGTCCCACAAAGAAGAAAACATTCTGCTGTAGATAAACAAAATACAATTTCCAGATAACATCATGGTGCTGATCAAAATAGCTGCTTTTCCAATTAGATTTCAAAGAATTCTTAATTGTTATTGATTTAATCTGGAGATGTGCAGATTTTTCCACTTAGGAATCTGTTTCACAGGGAGCTTATTACCCTGGGGATTTCAGTTACAGACAGGTTTTAGTAAGCAGCAACAGCCTGGCTGTCAGGCAGGTGACAATAAAAAGGGAATCTGTCCAGATCCAGGAGACAGTGCTATTTGTGCTTCTGTTTCCTGCAGTAATTTAGAGCACATAGCCTTATCCATTCTGAAATGGCAGCAGACCTCACATCTGCATAAAGGCACTTGCCTTTAAGCTGTAATAGGCAGAGCTCTTAAATAAAAATGACCTTATCTATCTACCTAGTCAACACCTCAGTGTTTCCTTCTACTTCTACTTCTATACTTATTAATTCAAACCATGGGGCTCTGTCCTGAAACTTCTTTCTATTCCCATGTCAGATGCTCATTTTCAGCATATATACATGTGTGTATATATATATTTTTTTCATTTTGTTGTGCAGAAAATAAATAAATAAATAAATAAAGGATTCTATAATGTCTGCTGGGTTGCCATTTTAAAGTCAGACAAAACAGCAGGGTGTGGGAAGAAGGGAGGCAAATTGGGACTGCAGTTCCACAGACAGGTGACATTTTGGAGCAGAACAACAGGAGATGGTTTCCTGTCAAGCAGCAATAAGAGGAGGAAGAATGAAAAATAGCCCCCCAAAGAAAATTGTTCTGTCCCAGGCAAATGACAGTGGAAGGATTTGGTAAAGTGACAGTGGGGGACTTAATGCTGTCAGGTAGGAATGACAGTGTCAGGAAGAGTGACTCAGGAAAGGTGAGTCAGAGCCAACTGCCATCAGGGAAAATCAGTGCCCGAGCCATGAGCGAGATCTGTCACTTGGTGCCTTCTTGCAAGGCAGCTGTGCCACAGTTTGACCTCAAAGCCTGACTCCCTGTGCACCCCACATCCTGCATGGACTGTGCTGCCAGGTGGGGACTCTGCTATCAAGAGGAACAGAGAGGGCTTGGGTGACAATCACCACTAGACCAGGATAAAAGGTTAAATCTGGTGCCATCAGGGGAGAAAATGAAGAAGAAGGGCTTGCAGAAGCTTGGAAAACAATGAATGTTGTGAAGGGTGATCAGAAATACACCTTTCTGTTGTTATAAAGCCCTGCACTGGTCTCAGCAGGCCAGGGTGCTCTCTGGCACCATGAGAACATGGAGCTGATCAGTTCATCCTAAGCAAAAAGACTGAAAGGATAAAGATCTTCCCCATCAGGGCAAAAGCCAACATTTAACTTTTATGGGTTACTTACTGGGATGCAGCATCTCTAGGATCCACACAGGAAAATGTGCCTGGATAGCTATACAAACCATCTGTACACTAAAATAGTCTGAAAGGTGAATTTTATGTATGGACTGATATGAAAATATTGGAGGGAGGGAGAGTCCCATTTTTCTAAGAGGCTGAAGGCACCAGAAACCCCCAGGAGATCCTGTCCATTTTGGAATTTAATTTCCCAGAGGCTCTGAGGAGCACCAGAACGTTTGGAAGGCTGTGAGCAGGATCTATCTGTTCCAGATGCTGGACATTCAGGCTGATTTTGCTCAAAAAAGAGGTGTTTATGAACTAATTCCCAGCTATGCTTTCAAAGCAACTTCATCTAACCACAGCAAGGTTTTTCTCCAAAAACCCCAAAAACCCACCAGTTTCTAAAAGTCTTTGTAAACATCAGCTATTTGATGATGTAGAAAATAACTGAGTTTGTAGGCAGCCAAGCCAAACCTGTATCTATTAATGTCAGTGTTACATTTTGTTAAATTTAGCCTAATCTCAAAATGGATTTTTTTCCTCCACTGTCTTACATGATAATGGTGTTTTATTAATAAAAGACATTGTAAAGGACATTTCCATGAAATTATAACATTAGGGGGCAGTCCTCAGCTAGCAGCCAGTCCTATGAGTTCATTGAACAGCTGTGTTTATATAGGGTTGTTTGCAAAATTTATGTTTGAATTTGTTTTAACCTTACTTTATTGCTACTGGAGAAACAATAGATCTTTTCCATTACAAGACATGGAGTGCCACATTAAAATACAGCAGGGGGGTGAAACTTTCCATGCCCCTTCTCCCCATAAATCTCTGGTTACATATATATATGTATATTTTTCTTATAAACAGAAAAGCCCTGCACAGTCTGAGATGCTGCCTTCTCAATGAGCTGCCAGAACAGTATTCCATCCATCCAGGTTCTTATTTTGCTTTTTCCCTGGGACTGCATGCCTGAACTTTTCACAGAAGGTGTGATGCCCTGTTTCAGTTGCCTGGGCAGGTCAGGTGCATTATGACCCACTCGTAGCAAGCAAACAAAATCCATACAAGTGTCTGTAGGTTGGGCCCCTTTGGCCTCCCCTGTATCCCTTCAGTGGATAGGGAGACTAAAGACATTATTTCAAGCACCTTCTTCCTCATCTGGTTTTTGTCTCACACCATTCTGCTGTTTGTTTATGAATTCTTATTTCTGCTTTCCTGCAGGGGAACATCACCTCCTCCTCTGCCTTTTGTTTATCTGCCCCACTCCTGAGTCCACTGCAGAAACCAGATCTGCAGTTTAGGAGGAGAGCCTTTTATGACTTTTCCCACTTTTGGAAGCTTAACACCTTTTCCTTCTGAGACAGATCTGCACTCCAGCTCTTTCAAATTCTCCCAGTTATCCAAGCCTTTCCTTCCTTGGTTGCCTTCTTCTTCCCAGAGCTATCTGTTGGAGCACACAGGTTGCTGGGTATGGTACTGAGGGAGTGGTGGCCTGTCCTCCATGTGAACTCTCTGCTCTGACTGAGCCCCCCTGAAACCCAGGCTACCAACAGCCACTGCAGCTGTGCCTCAGCATCCACAGCATTACCCCTCTGGTATGCCTAGACTTCCTGCTATGGTGTGCCATGTGCATCCTACCCTGAGAATCAGGAGTCCCAGCACAATTCAGATGCCCTGGACTGCTGTCAGCTGCTTCACTGGTGCTACACATCATCTCCTGGATCAATGCCCTCCTAAGAAATACAGCCATTCTTGGCATCCTCTCCTACAGGCTGAATGCCAATGTATAACACTTTCAGTCCTGCCACTGTGTCATCCTTGTTTCTCCCTGGCACTGTCCTGAATCTCTGGAAAACAGTCATCTTCATGGATGTACTCTGTGTGCCCTTTCTTTGGATCCTGCTGGTTTCCCTCTGTATACCACCATCCCAAATTGAGGATCTTTAGTTCTACTTGCCTCTTTGATATTCCTTGGGCCAGTTCACAAAATATTGCTGATAAAAAAAGGGAGAAAAAGCCCAGAGAAATGGTCTGTTTTCCCTTGTCTCATGGGCAAATGACATACTGTATCCACGATCCCATTTTTGTCCATTTGCATTTTCTAGTCCATTTACACAAACGGACAGGAATTTTCATTTACAAACAGAAAAACAGAGGCCAAAAATCTGACTTGATTTACCAAACATCCAAAGCAGGTGTGGAAATAGGAGCAATTCTCCAAATACCCTGTCCAGTTCATCTACACTTTGTCTTGGAGCTGGCCACTTTAATGAGTAGCTGTGCAGATTTGCAGCCACTGATGCCAGCTATTTCCACACACAGACTGCAATCAGCCTGCATCTGCCACGAGAGGTCAGAGAGTCACGTGCCAGAGATGGATTTTAAATACAATTCTGAATAAAGCTGCTGGCCCCAAACCAGCTGTGGTTATGCTAAAGTTGCCTCAAGCCTCTGGATGTGAATGTAGCAGCAATGGGCTGAGGAAAAGCCATCCTGTCCCTCCTCAGCATCGCTTCCTGCAGCTATTTAGTGCCATGGGAAGGACACCAAGCATGATGGACTGAGGCTGGAAGCCTTTACAGCAAATTCTGTCTCCCAAATGCTTCCTCAGCTCGTTGCATCTCTGTGACCACGGCAGGTACATCGATCTGGCTGACAGACTAAGGTCCTATAGCTCAGTTTTATATAGATGAACTGTAATTTTAGTAATAGGATGTTTAAATAATATTGTGTCACTTTTACATTTCACCTCCCTTTCCCTTGAATGAAGGGGCCTGTCTCCTTTTGACAGGTGGACATTTTTTTTTTTGCTCTTCCTTTTCCCCACAAAGACTTTGCCTGAAGGACATCAGGAGTCATAATAATGGTTGATGCTTTCATGAGATCCTTACAGATTATGGCTAAATGGAATGGTACTGTAATGTGATTGCCTCCCCACTCTTACTCCTGCTGTGCCATGTAATGGCACGGCAGGGCTCTCCGCTGGGATTAAAGCCAGTCAGACTGAAAATTGACTTGCCTTGGGGGCCATCAAACAAATCTAAATGGCTCCTTCAAGATTCTGCCTGCCAGCAAGCCATTTCTCCAGTGGATTAGCAAAATGAATGAAATGTGGAGACAGTAAGGCTGTAGAAACCATGTCATTAGGCCTACATGCTCTCTCTCTCCTTCTTTCTCATTTTACTCTAAATACTAATTCTAGTTCCTTGAAATTTGTCTCTCTGTTCTGCCTCATCCACCAAATGGGAAGTGTGGGACCACAACTGGCTAGGATGAAAAGTAGTTTAGTCTCATTGGTATATACCTGAGGCATCAACCTGAGACCATGGGAAGTAGGATACTGAAGGGGAGATATCTGGTCAGGTCATGGCGAGAAGAGTGTGGTCATGGGAGTTAAGTATGTTAATGGTATGTTAATAGAATTGTTCTATAATAGGTCATGTTTCTGGCTATTGCTCTCTGTTGGTTCAGGACATGTCACATGTAAGGTCATGTTCCAAGTTTACATTCGTGACTGGAGCCCTGCCCTCAGAATACCCCTGTATATTGTTACATTCACCACGCCCCCCGTCTTTGGATCTTGTGCCTCAGGTTATGTGGTTTCTGTGTTTGTTATTTTGCTATTAAAGGTCTTTATTTTTTCAGGCAATTCCACCGTTCTCGTCTCTCTATTTTTGCCATGCTCCCCCTGCTGGACCGGACTCGGGGCCTCAGCCAGCCGGGCTGTGACAGAGAAGGGAGCTCAAAACAGAAAGAAAAGCTGTGACCTACCCTTGCCTGGACTTTAGGTAGGGTGAGGACAGGCAGGAGAGGAAGAGGACTTGCCCTTCTCTTTCATGTATTTTTCCTGAGGATAGAAGCTCTTCTAGAGAGAATTCAGAATATATAAACTTGTTTTCTGCTTGGAGTAACCCTCAAGGGTAATTCCTTCTGCAAGGCTAAAGCAGAGTGGTAGAAAGGAAAGAGTCTCCCCCATAGCTCTCGTGAGCAGACTCCTCTCTTCTGTCACAGCCACAGGGAACATCTGCTCCCTCCCTCCTGTCCTTACACTGTGCTGGGAAGGGACTCTGTTCCCTTTGCTCCATGACCTCCTGCTTGTCATGAGGAAGTCTCAGCTGTGTGGGGACACTCTGGGCTGGAACAGGTAGTCTGGATCTACAAACATCCATTTGAAGTGAAGGCTCATTGCAGCAGATACTCACCAGTCCTCCCGTACTGGGAAAAATATTGGTGCCTGAGGAAGATTCACATCTACTCCATTGTCATCCAGTGCCCTTCAACAGCTCCAGTTCTGCCTAAATTCTTTTCCTTTTCAGATTATGTGAATGGGATTTAAGCATTCTTAGCTCCTCCTGTGAATAGAAAGGTTTTCCCATCTCAGCCCCCAAGAATGCTGAGTTAGGCATAGTGTGTTCTTAGCCTCTTTAGAGAAAGGTGTTCATAAAATGTGACTTTGAATACCAGTGTGACAACACCACTTTCCTTGGTAGCACAGATGTGTCTTTTTTTCAGCTGTTTTCCCTAATATTCTGTCTAAAATTTTCCCTGATGCAGCTGAAGTTTAATTACTTCTTTCTCTATCATTGCTGACTAATGATAATAATTGCTTCCTGTCCTCTGGTGCAACATTCTTTTTTCTATCTGCAGATAGTTATTGTGCCTCCCCTTGGTATTATTTCCTCTACTTTGAAATTGCCCACAAGCACAGTCCCATTTCTTGTCTAGCTGCTAAATAAACCCCAGAAATGTAGCAGTGAGAGTGGAGCCTGGGTGGAGGCAGGGGACAGGCAGGTGGGATGACCCAGGAAACTGGCACTGGCAAAGTTTTGCTCTGCAATAGGTCACCTTGACAGCTTTTTGACAGCTTACACAAAAGGAACTGGTGGTCTCAGCTCAGGTATTAATGGTCTAAATTCTACATTACGGGTACTGGAAGTTATTACAGGTGGTTTTGTAACAGAAGTTCAAGACTAAGTGGCTATGGAGATTGTCACAGCATTTTTCCTCTAGAAAGACTTTCCAGAGAAGGAAGGAACAGGTTCAATTTTCAGAGGTGCAAAACCAAGAGATGCAGTGAGTTGACCGAGGTCATGGAGTCAGGAGGAAGAAATGCATCGGATTCTCAAGTCGCAGGCAGCATCCCTAATACACGTTTAAGTATTCTCAATTTCCTTCAGCATAATAAAACTCCAGTTATCTTCAGAAGTGCGGGATGGCGACTCCAAGGCTTAGAGGAGACTGTTCACATGATTAAAGCTCCAAATGTGGCTCTAAGTATTTCACTGGCTTCATGTCTTTGTTTTTTTTTCAGGTAAATTTGCAGTCAAAACTGGCACGCACAGAGAAACTCAGCCAATGTGCTACTTCTGCTACTGAAAAAACTTTACAATCTATTTTCCCCATTTCATTATTATGAATCAACTTTTTCTCAAGTTTAAAGGATTTTTCCTGCTTCAGGGAAAAAAAAAAAATCACAGCTCCATGGGAAGAAAGAGACAAGATTTGTTATCTGCTAGTAGAGTTCATGGGACTTCTTGAAAATATTTGTACATAGGTCTTCATTTAGCTGGCAAGGCTGACTATAAATAGAACTCCTCAAAGATTCTTTCAAACATAGTGTCTTATTTTCTCTTAGGGGAAGCACCTGACATTTAAATGCCTCTCAAGCAGAGTTCTTCATTCTGTTGACTTCTATAGAAACAGCTTTCAAACCCTATCTCCAGATAACAAAGACCTTTGGAAAAGAAGTGTGAAAACTGGCATCTTTTGGGGAAGCAGAGGTTACCTCACGGCTGAAAGCAGAGGCAGCATGGATCACTGGGTAAGGCAACGAACTGAGACTGCAGAGCTTCTGCAGAATGACTTGCTGTGTTCACCTTTCTCCTGTTGTGTACTTAGATTAAAATTGCATAGAGGCACAGACTTTTCCTTAGTAAGCATTTCTATATCACCTAATACAACATTGTTCCCCATCTTAACAGACACTTCTGCATGCACTAAAAACAAAATACAATAAAACAAATAAATAAAGGAGAGTAAGTCATGGCTATCCTAACGACTTTTTTTTTTATTTTTATTTTTTTATTTATTTATTTATTTTTTTTTTTTTTATTTTTTCTGCCACTGTCAGCTTTTTGTACTGTGTGCCTCATCTGCAGGTAAATATCAGATCAAGACAGACCTTGTCCAAAACAGCAGAGATACAAAATTGAGATGAAACAGGCAGAATAGGAAAAAAGGAAAAGAAACAGATACAAATATGGTTCTTATACTGGTTCTAGCTGGGATGTCAGCCTGAGTTTTTATTTGTGACCAAAACAGTGTTGGTAACACAGGGATGTTTCCATTACTCCTCAGAAGAGCTCACACAGAGCCAAAGTCTTTTCTGCTCCTTATCCTACCCCACCAGCGAGGAGGATGGAGGGGAACAAGGAGTAAGGAAGGGACACAGCCAGGACAGCTGACCCTGACTGATACAAGGGATATTCCAGACCATATGGCATCATGATCATCAATAAAACTGGGGGAAATAACAAGGAAGATGGGAACATTCATGGTTATGACCTTTGTCTTCTTAAGTATCCTTTACATGTGATGACACTGCTTTCTAGTAAGTAGTTGGACATCTACCACTCCATGGAAGCAATGAATGCTTTGCTTCTTTTGCTTTTCTTGAGAACAGCTCTGTTTCACTTATCAAACTGTCTGATCTTTGAGTTTTCAGCTTTTGTACTTCAGATTCTCCCCTTTGTGTTCTGCAGGAGGGGAAGGAAGTGAGTGAGTGACTGAATTGCTGGCTAGGGTCAACTCACCACAGTAGTAAACACCAGACATCCAACCAGTTAACAACTGTCAAATGTTTTAAAGACCTCCTGGCAAATGATTTCCACCACCACACAATGACCAGTCAAGATGGTGCAGCTCCTGTGGATTTTTGCAAGGCTAAAAGCAGAAGATAGCAAGAATAGCAGGGCTAACCCTGTGATTGTGTACACCAACCATGAAGGGCAATCAGTTGGTGAACCAGAGTGCAGTTTTGTCTGCATAGGATGGGCTTGGGGAAAGAAACACAAAAAGAGAAAATCAGTTTCTGCTCAGTGCACAAATCCTAGTTGTTCCCTCACCTATCAGCAGGTCAGTTGCAGCTCATCATTGCTGTGAGGATAGAAGGATAGAGGTGGTTGTGCAAATGAATGGGATGAGACAGCAGTAGCTTACTCAGGCTAAAATTATGAAGTCATTGCCTTTGGGAAGAAAGTCTCTCTAGCAGGTGTCCTTGTCTGCATTGTGGATAAAAGAAAAAAAGCCCAACAAACTCATCACCACCAAATATAAGGTGGAGTTATATTTGTTGTTTGGAGTTTTGTTTGGGGTTTTTTTGGATTTTTTTTTTTTTTTTTGTGTGAACAATGGTAGTGCATTTCAGCCAAAGTTAACTGACCTCCATATTTTTTATTACATAAAATTGACATGTACTTTGATTTTTTTCCTGGTTTTTATCCTTTATCTCTGATTTGGAAGTTTATCTCCCTGCTTCTCTAAAGACAAACCAAAGGATCAACAACCTTCGAAGAGTGTAGACACTGACCTTGGAAATACTGAGGTGGCTTGGCTAAACCCATAGGTGCAATGAGGCAGCACTAATTCTTGTCCAGGTGTCTAGGAGACAAAATACAATATAATTCAATAGAAGGAAGCCATAAGAGGTGTGGTGGTGGGAGAAAGGAGAGCATTTTCACATCACTCTGTGTTTAGCTGAGTGATGATGGAGATGCCACCACTTCCACAGCACTCTGTTGTCCTTCTGTGTGTCTGTCCTATTCTGTGTGTCTCTTCTGTTCTGTGTCTGTTCTGTCACCTAGCTCTAGTCCATGAGGGGTACTCAAGTTTTGCTTCACTTAGTTTTGGTGCTCATAATAATTTTGGAGGTAAGGGGTAATTAAAAAAAAAACCTACATAAATTCTCTCCCAGGGAATTAGACCCTCTGCTTTAAGTAACATTTTAATAAGCATTGTGCCTCTCATGTTTCAGGCTGTATCATGTTATGCTGCTGTTGTTAGATCAATACAACACTGATGCTTGGACCATGAGACTACCCATGTACAGCTCTTTTTAATTATGTCTGTATGAACCTCAGTGTAGGTGTCTATTCTGATTTAATAATGTCTTATTTCACTATAGTTTAAATCTGTTCCATGCTGATTTAACCTAAACCAAAATAAACCCTTTCCTAAGCCACAAAAAGACTGCTCATTATTTTATAATTAACTTCACTAAAGATACCTTGTCTTGAATTAAAAATGATTAAGGTGGTTTGGAAAAAAAATCTTTACAGCCAAGCAGTTAATGGAAAGCATATTGAAGTGCAACTAGGGCTGGGCTGAAAGCTTATCAGTAAGTTTATATTTAACGTGTTTCTGAAATCTAAGACAGATCCAAAGCTAGCTGTTAAAATTTTGTCTTTCACATGCTGCCTTCTACCCTGTTGCTGTCTTCATGAGCACAAACCCAGTGTTTATGCTTGACTCTGTAGGGGCCATCTTTTCCCTGTGCCTGCTTAGGATCCAGCAAAGGAGCAGATGCAATCTCATCTGTTACTGAAATTACAGTAGAAAGGCTCGTTACTCCAATTGCTCCCTCATCCATCCTCCTTCCTTTTTCTCCTCCTGGGCTTGATTGATATTCAGAGGGCAAAATAACCCTCAAAAATTTTTTTTAGGAGTAAATTGCAAGCAATGCTGTAGTAGAAGTTAATCTATCACTCTATATATAGTGTATTCTGATTTTTAAAAATTACAGGTTTATGTCAGCATTGCAGGGAACACAAAAGTTTTGATCACATGCATGCACAAAAATGAAATTCAGATTAATCTTCCATTGTTTGGAGATACTGAGGTAAATAAAAATAAAAATCTGGTTTTACTTTATATAGTTTGTGTTTACACAACAATCTTGGGTTATATCCTTTGCTCCTGTGGCACTTGATGGACAGTTCTGGATGGTTTCCCAAACTAAACTCAGGAAAGAAATGCCAAGAAATGGCACTTCACAGTCTACAGCTGGCAGGGAGGAGTTTCTGCATCATGTCTGCATGTTATTTACAAGAGGCTGGCATGGAGCCCCATCAGCCTGTGACTGCACTGGTTGGAGGTGGGATGTTCAGCCATCCTTGTGTGGGGAAGGAGGCTGTTCTTATTCTGAGTAGGAGGCACTGAAGAGGTCAAATATTGGGCAAACTTGTTTACAGGGATCCCCTCTAGGCTTCCAGTCCCCTTTATTTCCTTTAATGCTAGATATAGAGTGTGGAAAGCTCTGAGTGTTATCTGTGATGATTGTTGCATTCCCCAACTTGACCTTTATTTGATGAGCATCTGTCCTAAAGCACTGGCCATGCCATGAGATATGTAGAGAGTTGTTGAAACATCAGTCTTGACTGATGGTGGTGTTGTGTTCAAAGACAGATTCTTTCTCAGAGTTCTTCCTGGCAGATGTTTTCCTGGCTTTAGATCATGAGTGAGTATAAGCTCCATGACAAATGGGATGGTAGGGATGCCACTGGAGCAGAATGAGCAAAAGTGAAGCTTGTTGATGGTGAGTTAAAGAGGTGGAACATCTGAAGTGTTTGCAAATGAGATGCTGGGAAAAGGTGTTGCAAAGGGCCTATTAAAACAAGATGCTTCTAATTCATTACACACAGTTAACATAGTTGTGGGTGCTGAATCCCTACACCACTGTGTGCTATACATCCTCCCTTTAGAGGAACTTGAATTACTTCCCTAATGGTTTGTCCAATTTCAGGTGAAAATTGTGTTTCAGACAACAGCACAGCAGTGTCTCTGGGATGAGAGTTGTTCTCTTCTGTGTAGAAAATTGATGGCTTGTTTGGTTCAAACACTCTTTGTCTTCTCCCGGTGATGATAATTTATTTAGAATTATCTTTAATGGTAAAAAGCTGCAGCAGTGGAAGCCAGGATCAAGGTGAACTATCTTCCCATTTAGAAAATGGAACAGCTGTCTTTCAATTGAAACACAAAATGAGAGGCCCTGGCCCTGTGGTTGTTTGAAGACTGGCTTGCAGAGCTACCTAGAAAACAATGGTCTGTTTCTTGCCTTTGGCCTGAAATTCCTGTTGCAGTTAAAAACTGGGAAAGCTCTTTTCTTCTTTTTCAGAGCTTTTGTGTACTGTTTGCAGCCTTGTTAAAACAGCTGCTGTCTGCTGCAAAGACAATTGCATTTTGATGGTGGATGGAGACGAACCCAGAATGACAAGACATAGAAGGACTGTGTGGTCAGGAAGGGACCCAGTATTGTTGCTATACCATATGTCAGAAATGTTAAATGTTAAACCAACAAAGCAGTACCAAAATCTTCCAGCTGGAGAAATAGGCAGACACGGGAATTGTTCAAGGAACAAGATACATTTCCAGGAGAGGAGATCTTTTCTAGTCACAGGGAAAAACTAGGTTTTCTAGCTTTGGAGATCCCATACATGCTGTTACCCTGATCGTTTAGAAAGCTGAGGAAGGCAGAAATTGTTACATGGACTTCTGAAGCATCCCATCTTCAAAACGCCTATCAAAATCAGATTTGCAGAACTCCTTTCTGGTTATTTTAAAAAGTGGGTAGATTTCCAGGGAAATTGGAACTCTCCATGAGCTGAACACTATTGAACATGTATAAAAAGCACCTTTGAAAACTGCAAAATATAAATGATGTCTTTTTAAAATACTATATTCCTGGGGGAGACAAAGAACTCAGCAAATAAAGAGCTCAAAGCATTTCGATTCTCCTTGTGCACAAGGCTATCCATTCCTCCCCGAGGAAAGGGAGGGAGAGACTAAACATTAACTCAACCATCTCTGAGGTACTTGAGATAATTGTGGTACAACTGGTTTGATTTGGAAATGGAATTAGAGTGTTCTTTTTTGCTCTTCTAATTAATCGAGGTTGAATGTCTGTATTTGCAGCTCGTTCAATTAGTTCTCTGCAGATCGAACCCCACCCAATCTATTAAATACTGAGATTTGTGTTTGGAGTCAAAGAGCTCTACAGATCTAAAGCTCTCAGCTAAATTACTTCTCTCGGAAGTTACATTTCAGGAGTTGAGGAAAGCAAAACACAAAACTTGCCAGAGTTTGGTAATTGCAGTCCAACCATTCCCTTCCTCCCTTCAAACCAAACCATGCAAGGAGTCAAGTAAGCCAAACAATGTCTGCAGTGTTTCTTGTCGATATTCAAGTCCTTTTTGTTGGCAACAAGGAAGAACAAAGGGTGGTTATAGCAGAATTTTAAATAGATAAGGACTAAGGAGTGTAAAATTATAAATAAAACCAACAGGAAACCTAAACAATAAAAGTTCTAAGCCCTTCTCCCAGCCATTCAAGTAGTAACATATACCCTTCTGAGACAGTGCAAATTAAGACCAAGTCCAATCCAAAAAAGTCTGAAAGAAATCTGTGGAAAGAAACATTTCCTAGCAGCAAGAGAAGCAGGTATTGGAGACAGAGCCCTTGGTAAGATAGTGAGGAGTGAAGTGTGCTCAGTCCCATCAGAGCTATGGGCACACAGCTGGATGCAAAGGTAGCGATGTCTCCACTTGTCCCTGTGCAGCAACAATTTCTGCTCCATGCAGTCCAGCTCTCAATGGCCAGGCTCCTCACAGACAGATCACCAAGTGTAGCAGGTTGACCCACTTGTGCTTTTTAGTTGGAATATTATTCTTAAAGTCTGTCCTTTCTTCCTCCTTTTCTCTTCATGAAAAATTTTGCATCATTTAAGTGAAGAATTTGAAAATTATTCTATACCTGACAAACCAGCTATGAAGCCTGGGCTAAGAAAACCAGTTGTTAAAGCTATTACTGCTCATTTTGACCAGCTTTTTCTGATGCAGGACTATTGTCTAAAGTACCCAGAAGCATTTATCCTTTTATGTATATCCGTAGTACTGGCAGTTAGAGGAGATATTTATAGGAGAGGATGAGACTTTCCAGTCTCCAGGCAATATTTCACAGTGGGGACCTTGGAACAAAAGTTTATGAACTTTCTGACACCCAGCCTTTGCTTTCAGCTTTAGGACACCACTTTTTAGTGTATTTCGAAACTTGTGACTCAAGTCCTGAAAGTGTTTCATTAGATGAACTTCCTCTTATGTTTTCAGAAGGCCTCTGGTAACTTAGAGAGACTTGAAGACAAAAGGATGTATTTTCATTAAACCTGAGAGTTAAGAAAGAACAAGGTTTGACCAGTGAGAGGGTGCTAGAGACTCCACTTTGTAACATGACCTGATTGCCAAAATCCATGGTCCCTATGCATCACTGTGCTGCATTTTCCTGAGGATGTCATGACAGAAAGCTGTTCTAGCACTGGCACCCCAGGCAAATTGCAATGCTTGTAAAGGACTGAGGAAGATTTCTGCTTGTCACTGCACATATGATAATGTTTCCCTTTTAATGAAACTCGAAGTGAGTGCACTCGGATGGGTGTGTATCACATCCTTCCCTCTTGGCTAAGCAAAACATTCAATAGCCCATATGCATGAAACTGCTGTAGAAAATGACACAGCTCTGAGAAACTCAGTGCTGGTTCTGGAGTCAGGGAGTTGTGATATGGGTTATTGAAAGGCATGAGAGAAAAGAGAAAGTAAAATGGAAACGCTTTTTTCTTTTACCATGCTTGGAAACTCTTCTGCAGTAGAAAAATGAACAAGCTGCTCAACACAAACAGTTATGTCTTATCAGAGACACTTCTCAGTCATCATTTACTTGAGTCTTCTGGCTGCTTTGAGATGGAGTTTGTAGTTTTTCAAAGTTCAGTTACCATGGAAGAGCCTATAAACTTGAAAGCTTCCTGGGATTTTTATTTTAGCCTGTTTATTTTCCAAGAAGGCGTTCTTCGTGATCAGCAGGAAATGTATTGCACAAACAGCTTTTCATTAAGGATGCTTGACCACAGCCCTGAGCCACAATGGATGTTCACAGAATTGAATGGAATGAGTTTCCCAGCACCTCTGTGAGCTTCAAGGGAGGCGTGCGTCGGCTTTCATGCTGAAGTCTCTGATTAAAGCAAACTACGCAATGGTGAAACGCAGCCTCCTTTTGTGGAGAGCAATTCCAGGCACTGCTGGGTAAATTGCTGTGTCTGTGCTTGCTGTAAAGGACAGGGGGAGCAAGAGAAGGGACACACAAGCACTGTAGCAGAGACAAAGAAGCTTCTTGAAGGTTAGCAGTGAATAAAGAAATGTTCCAAATGTAAGATATATTTGCGGACTTCCTGTTGGTCATCAGGAGCCTTAATCAAGGTAGAGGTATCTGATGTGGTCCTGCCCCTCTTTGCCATGCTTAGTGAGCAGAAGCAAGGTAAAAGGAATTGAAAGATCATAGTTGGGAGTAGAAGAAACTTTACATTTAAAAATCCATCAGGACATAATCATAAGGGTGAGCTTTCCAAGGGTCCAAGGTTTTCATGTCCAGGTCAGAAAATGTTCTGGGAATACAAAGGGTTTTTACTATCACATTTGATTTATCCAACAGGTCTTGGTTAGCCATAGATGCATCCTAAATACTATTCTATGATGTTTCAGGAACTGCTCTGCCCCTCTCAGGGAGGTGAAATATGTTCAGTGAATGCCTTGAATCTCTTTCCAGAAGAAACCTCCAACCTTTTTCATCTTCAAATCAGAAGCTGATGGAACATGCAGACCTTGAGATAGGACAGGGGAGGAAAGACAGAGGGACACATATGGGACCTTTGAAAATTTCCTCATTTTAAATCAGTAATTCCATGGCCTTTATCCCACCATCCTGCCTCAGAAGAGAAAGGCATTTCTGCTAGGGTAGTGAAGCAGAGTGCCAGGATAAGTTGATGGTTAGGGAGGCATCAGCCTGAAGAAAGCACCAGGCTCCCAATAAAAGGATAATACTATGTGAGAGAAGGACAAGAAAATATGCATATGTTTGGCTTGATTCCCTGGTCTTTATCTTCTGAAGGAACCTTTATTAATAGGCGAAATCTCTGTGACCTGCAGTGCAGGCAGAGGGTATAAGCCTCACCCAGAGCTTTGGCTCTCCCTATGTCCAGTGGGAATTAACTGGCACTGAGGTCAATGCCTGAGCTTAATTTTCATCATGTAGATTGTTGCTCCCTGTCCTAGAGACTTGCAGCATTGCTCCTACTTAGATAATTGCCAGTAAGGCAGTGGAAAAGGGTTTGCGGTGAAACTAAATGGCTCACAAAGTTGACTTGAGTAAAAAGTGCTTCTACAAATACCATTTTTACATCAGTTTCACAGACCTTGTACACTTCCTTCTCCTGAGAGGCACCAGGGCACTTAGTTGCACATAGAGAAACAATTTCTTCAATGAGAGCACATTTTCCTCTGTAGAATCCAGAGTAAGAGACAAGACTAGTGCTAACTGGCAAATTAGTTTTGCTCTTCTACTGTATTTTCATACACATAACCATCACTTTTATAAATAAGATCTGTATAATTCTGTTCCTTTGGGCAGCTGCTCAAGAAGGGGCTTTCCCCTCAAAAAATGCCCCACTGGCTTCTCTGCTTTTCTGATTAGTGAGTGGAATGATTTTCTTTTGAGACTGACATGGTGAATTAGGAGAAGGTTTATGATCACCAGACAAAGGCAGAAATTATGATGAAGTAATAAAGGTGAGGAGAAAATAATAATTTGAAGTATTGCCTTAGGAATGGTTAGAGACTGGCTTCCGAGTCACTTCTCAAAGTATTGAGGCAACTCATGGTCCTCTGCACATGAGAAAATTCCTTCCCCACAGGGCTAACTAGATGCATATGTGTGTGGAAGATTTGATGTGCCAGATTTGGTGCATTTTCCACATTCTTTTCCCTGAGGAGCTCTATCTTGTTGACATTATAAACAAGCCAACACTGCACGTACATGAAGGAGGGAAGAAACAAAAACAGGATGTTAAAAAGAATCACGTTGTAATGAGACTTTTCTGCTTTACAGTGGTATTAAGTATCCAACTTTTAAGCAGGACTGAAGGGTTTTATTTTGAATTGGTGAATATTGTTTCTAATGGTGTTGTGATATTTTTGTTCTTTAAAATTCCATACCTGCTGTATCTGACAGTAGATTGTGTGAATGGGATGAATATCCCTCAGTCTTAGAAAATTCTAAAATATGTTTTACCTTTTCTGACCAATTACTACCAGACAGATAAAAGATATTTCCTTTGCCACTTCCTCCACCATTTCTCTTCAAAAAACTTCTAAACAAAAATTAAGTCTCTGTGAAGGAATCAGTTAATCCTTGGTGGGTTTAGAAAAAAAGTAAGCAATTCCACTTGCAGCTACTTATAGTTCAGAAAATTTTTAAAGATGAAATGTTGTCATTTTACCCATGGCACTTTCCCAGATTTCACTTTCTCATAAACATGAGATACAGATATGTGAAAGAATACTCCCAACTACAGCCTTCACTTCCCCAAACTTCAGGTGGACTCTGCGTAGGAAGCTTTCTCTGTGCCATGTTCACACACAGGCAGGTGGGAACAAGTTCTGGCAGACTTTCAAACAGCTTGGGCTGAAGCTCACTCTGGGATGGAGGCTGTGAGTTGTGTTGGTGGCAAAAACTTAGCAAAGATGGTTACCTTGGGTACAACGCTGAGCTAACACACTTTGTGGGCTGGATTTATATCACATATGATTCTGCTTTCTGCTCTCATACAGGGTAATTGTCCCCACCTCAACAGAAAAAAAAGAGGTCCTCTGATGTGTTCCCTGCTAATATGAGTCACACCTTATTGTCTTTCCAGAAGAGAAATGTGTACTGCAAGGGAGACTTGAAGGTTGTGAGGCAGCTCCTCTGTTGGTCTTTTCCAAAGCTTTTCTGACATTGAAAGGGCTGTATATCCAAACAGGGGTACACTGGAAAACAAAAACTCTTTGGGCTGTGGTAATAGAGGCAATTGGCAGTGAGCTTGCCTCAAATGTGTCACTCTGGAGACCACTTTGTCATGTGGTGAAGAAGTTACTGGGCATCACTGGAACTGCTTCCCGGTGGCATAGGCACTTGCTGGAGAATTTTTTCAGGTATATGAATTGATTTTATTTAATTTAATTTATAACCTGCAAAGAAAGATGCCTTGTATCTTCCTTGGGTGGTAGAGCCTTTTGTTTCTGGTACCATTGCTTCCTGAATCTCTGAGTGATGCTGGCTTTCTCCTTTATGGAAGGGGACTAGGGAAGACACTCCCTCTCAGTTCCTAGGCCAACAGCCTTAATGAGAGAGTATTTTCAGGTCAGGAATCACATCTCATTCTGTTATTTTTTTTACCCTTTGTGACTTCTTTGCACTCTTTTATGGGTAAGGGCCACTAGCATTTCCAGGCTTTGTTCTGTTCCTCAACAAAATTATCCCCACTGTAACTCTTACATAATCCTGTCACTCCAAACCCCCATTCCCTCACCCTGGTAACTGTTTCTGCCTCCTTTTCTATAGGTCTTGCCATACTCAGAGGCTCATCAAGCACATTTCCAAACTTCCACCCACCTCATGATCTGCATGCCAGGGAGGGATTCTACAGCTCATTTATTTTCCTTGCCTGGCTTTGCCATTGCCTGCAATCAGGTGTGCTCTCTGGGAAAAAAAATGAGAAGAAGAGTTGGTTGTGGCTTTGTGGAAAATCTTGTTTGCTCTTGCTGTTTCAGTTGTTTGGCAGCACCTTTTTTCTAGCCTGAGCATTGATGGTAAGAGCAGAACACCTTTTCATAGTCACCTGTTTTGCCAGGGCCTTGACTCGAACCTGGCCATGAGACTGTTGGGCTTTGATTTCAGAAGTAATTGGATGTGTACCCTCACTGTGCCACACATGGGGGGACAGAGCTGTCAACTCCTTTTTTACTTCTAGGAATTGAGATGCAATCCAGCAACACTGAGATCACCACTCTCTTTTCCTGGAATGGAAGTAACATCCCTCCCATGCAGCAGAAGCCACTTCTATCTTTCCTGGAGCCAGGATATGGAGTGATGAAATCACAGGCACTACTGTATTAAATTGGCATTTTACACAGGAATCCATGTTCCTTGGGATCCATATCAAACAACAAAGTTTTCAATCAATACCTGAATTTTATAGCAAAACACTGTGGACTGCATTGTTCAGTCTGTGCCTGGCACACTGTTGATCAAGGCCACCTTGACAGGAACACAGCTCCAGCCAGGCAGGCTGGCAGGACTGGCACTGCAGCAGCTGGATTTCAGATCTCATCCTCATGCAGCCTATGTACAGCAGTTGCTTTCATCCTTGCCCTTAACTTCTGTTTGCTCAATGCAAGCAGCACGTAGGCAAATAAAATTTTGCATTTTAAAAGAGTTTTAATTTGTATCTGTTTTCAAAGTACACACAAAGGCTAATGAATAGTCACTCCATTCTCTAGGACACACAGGAACAACGGACTAAAATTAGCATTAATTAGCTGAATTACTGAGTACTCCAACTGAGCTTGGGGTCTTGTTGCAATAGGTTTAGGATGAGCAAGTTGTGTGAAGCTGGTATGGGTTGAGGTAGTTGCCATTATTAGTTTCGGGAGAGGTGATCAAAGAGTGATTTCCTTCTTGAGTTGCAGACCCAGTGGAGATCCAGAGTGAGCAGTGGATCCTCATTGTTCATGAGTTCATTTTGCTTCCTATTTGAATGTTGCCAGAATTCCATGTCTCACTTATTAATTTGATTTTACTCAAATTAATTAATTTGATTAATTAAATTAATTTAATTTGATTTTTACTTTTTTCGCTACTCCCACTTAGAGCATGTTCCCATGAATTCTGGCAAAAGCTGACCAGAGGAGCTGAAATAACACACTGGATAAGGGAAGGAGTGGAAGTAATTGAGAGCCAGTGGGAACCTCTTTGTCAGGAGATGTGTTTAAATACTATATCTTTCATAAGAAAAGCAATCTATTCTGTCAAGGGCAAGGGTGGTTTTGGTTCAGCTTGATAACTCAAAGGGTAGGCTGGAGAGAAGGGATGGACAATCTTGCTTTAGGTCACCCTCATCTCTGAAAGTAGAAAGTATTTCAAATCTCTTATATTTTGCCCTTCAACATTATGGAGGTGACCTGATAAGGTCCTACCTGAAGGGCACATCCTACATGATGGCAGGAAGCCTAGACAATGGGTTCTTGAAACCCTGTCTTTGTTCCAGGCAGTCTTTAACACTGCTCTGTGAAGAGGAATTATCATGAGAAATTTGCAGTAAGCAGCATGGCAATTTTGGTAAAGGCTCCTCACTGTCCACAGGGTTCCCTTTCTGTTCCTGTTGGCATCACATACATGTAGACAAACATGTGCCCTGATCTCCTTGACCTGAATTCCACTGAGACTACTCTTCATGTAGACTTGTTTTTCAAGCCTGTCACAGAAAAGAGGGGGAAAAAGACCCACCTAATTTTCCTTCTGGCCTATCTGCTATGCCTTTTACTCAGGGGTGGTTTCTCCTGAATCAGATTGTTGCTTTCATGCCTTGGCATCTGTCTACTTAAAATTTCATGGATAAAGCCAATTAATTTCACTCAGGCCCTCTCACTACTGCTGGAAGATTATTAAAAATGGTGGCAAAATCAGGCTGGCATTATGCTGCAGAAACCACATTGCTTTTTTGGCTTAGTTTAATGATGCAGAAATATTGACCATCACTGCTTTTCAACTTCCTTGTACTTCCTGTGCTTCCAAAAATGAAGAAGTGGTATCTTTGACCTGAGACAGACCCATTGATGACCTTGAAAAATCCAATTAAATAGTAAGAGAACTGGAGTTTCAAAATCAGGTGCAAAGCTATAATTAAAAAAGCTGCACAAGATGACAACTGCTAAAACATATGGAAACTACTGATTTTGGGAGGTAGAAGTTTTAACCATTTCAAATTAGTGGCCATTATGATAAATTCCGCTCTTTACCAGCCTCCAGTGTTGTCTCCAGCAGGTTCACTGTTGTGTATATATTGACATCCCTGGAGATGAATCCATTATGGGATATTTCTCCACACCACATAACAGGCAAATACCAGGACACTGTCTGTGCTGGACATCAGCCAACTGTGTGCCCCTGACAGCAGGACACTGACCCTGAACCAGTGCATCCAGCCTTCATAAAGTTTCTGGCCTCTCAGCAAAGTACAATAAACTTATTTTGCCATTACACATCTTCTGCAGTGGAAGTGATTAATCTTTTCCATGCATCTGCCCACAATATACCACACAGTCAACTTCTGACATCTTAAGGGCATCTCAGTGTCCCACACTTTTAGAGCAACCACACAGTAAATTTAATCTCTCCTCCACTCTGTCTGGGAGAATTAGGAGGGAGGAGGTGTATCCAGCCCACTTCACATCTCCTAGGCCATGAGGGGGTTCTCAAGGTTTTATTCTGAAATAACAGTGCTCACAGTTTTCCTCCCCACCTTTGCAATGAATACTGTTTAAGCATTTCCACATTTCCCTCAAGTAAGGAGACTCATTTCTCCTTAAATCCCCTATAAAAGGCCAAGAAATCCCTACAAAAGGCAGTGCCAAAGGAAAACCTCTTTTCCCCCTTTGCTCTGCGTTTTTTCACAAAGGTCTCTTGGGAAGGTTTGGCAGATGGGCCCTTGATGTGCTGGGTCTGACAGCCCAGCCTGGCCCAGCCCCGCTCAGATCCTCAACAATCCCTCCCACACAGGCATGGGCTGTGCCAGCTGCTGCAGCCTGGCCTGCGAGACACAGAAACACATCAATTAACTGTGATTAATAAAATATGAGTAGATGGACAGGGGGTAGGTTTTAGTCCTCTAAGTGGGTTAAACCTGCAGGGCTGCTTCAGACTCGGGTTTAATTTCTTTGTTCACTTCCAAACTCTGGAGGGAAGATTTGTAGGGAAAGGGCTGGTTTGGATGTAAGTGGTAGAAACACTAAGAAGAAGCAGTGAGAAGAAGCAGTAGTAAGGAGGGGAGGATGGAGATACTTCCTTCTCCTTTGCAGATGCTGCTGCTGTCTTGCATTCCCTGCAGCAATTCAGGGAAATGTTGGCAGCTCCTTACTTGTTTCCTGGAAGCAGACAGGAATTTATATGGTGGAACACTCAGTATTTGATTTAGTCCATGCTCCATTATACTTGAAATGGGTTTACTAATAACTACTAATACTTAGTATTTCCTGCATTAGAAAGTATTATTATGTCAGTCAGCAGAAGAGAATAAAAGCTCTGATTGCATGGATAGCCTCCACCAAGTAACGTTGTTTTGCTAAGTGTATGAGGAGATGTCCTCTCTATTTCCTTAGGTGAACATTTCTATTTTGGAAAGATGAAACACCTGACTCCTAAGCTAGCAGAAATGTCCAGCTACAGATCAGAACATTATGATACTTCTGTTGACTAAAAGACCTCGTGGTCTGCTAGAACAGGCTGTCTTTTTGTGTGGCCTGTGGTCAGCTAATTCATAATCATCAGAGAATAATGACTTGCTCAGTGCTTGTAATTTCCTGCTATATTGAAGAAAAGGTAAGCAACTGTATGGTATTCAGGGAATCAAAGTGTAACATTAATTTCATAACCACATAAAACACAAACTGTTGTGGATTCATACTATTTGAGATTAGGATTTTGAGCAGGAAATTAAGAGAATGGAAAAACTGTTAGCTTGGTGATCAACCTTTTTCTAAAACAAGCCACTGTGTTCCTGTTTTTAAATATTTCCATATGAAAGGGAGGAAAATATTAATCTCTTCTACTGGGATAATCTTCATCTTTTCAAAAGATCTCAGGCAGATTTATAATCTTTAAGAATGTCAGCCTTAGGTTATAAAGTTAATTTATTTTTGTTCCCTAATTACGTATGAGATGTGCTCAGTTTACAAGTTAAAACCTGGGTGGTTTTTTTGTTGTTGTTGCTTTTTTTTTGGTCTGGATACAGNTTTTTTTTTTTTTTTATGATGCTGGCTTTGCAAACTCTTCCTGGAACTAAACAATAAACATATTTTCTGCTTCCAATGCTACTTCAAGCTATATCAGTGTCATGAAGGTTCCTTCAAGGGGATCGGACATGTCGTCGTCATCATCATCATCATGCCTGGCAGTTTGGCTATGGGGAAGTGGAGCTGCTTTCCTTTTGGTGGAACCTCCTCTCTAAGTCTTGCCTTCCTTCAGTTCACGCACCTGTTGTGCCAGAGCAGCAGTAGGTTTCCCATCCCATCTCCTCATGTTTTCTCCACAATCACACAGGAAAAACCACAGCTCAGCTCGTGGGGTGTACCTTCTCTCCCCATCTGGGAAACGTCTGCGTTGGGTGCCAGAACCTCTGATCTGTACTGCCGAGATTTGGAGAAGGTCTTCTTTAATCTCCTCCCTGAGTTTCTTATGATTCTCCTCTATCTTGTCCTCTATTTTCTGCAGACGTGTTTCCACTGCTGCAATTCTGGCATGTGTTGGGCCATGCACAGCATCTGCATATGCTCGGAGTTTCTTTGCCATATCAAGCACAGTCTCATCCCTGTCCTCCCGCTTCATTATTGCTAGAGCAGAAGCATATTCTTGTGGCCCAAGTCGTACAAGCTTTCGCCACATCACAGATGTACATGGTACCAAGTCTGGATTCCTAGTTGTTATGTCATCTGAGAAAATAATCTCTGCCACTGCCATTTCTCTCAGGCGTTGGATCCCTTGTTCTATGGTCTTCCACTGGGTTTGCTGCATATAGAGATCATCTGCACACAGGTATCTCTGTGCTACACTATCCAGGACCTGTGCCCAGAGGCTGTGAGGGTTAGCCCCCCCATCATTCCTTGGTCAATGACAGGATCATGTGACAGGGATCCCAAATGCCTCACTTCAATGCCATCCAGAATTTTAGCCTCGCCAGCAGCATCCCAAAGATGGACTAACCAACTAATCATAGATTCATCAGATCGTCGGGTGTAATCCTTCCCTAGGCCACGAAGGTCCTTCAGGGAAAAGGACTCAATATTGGCTTCTGATCTGGCTCCCGTTGCTTTGACTCCTGATTTTATGTCAGGAGCCATTGAGGGTCCTTTCACCCTTCCATCCTGCAGGAGCTCCAGCCTGGCCTACCTCACCACAGGCCACATGGCTCCCACCGTCCCTCACCCCCCAGGCGGTGGGGTGGGGGAGGAGGTCAGCTCTCTTCCCTGGCTGGAACCAAAGAGGAAGTTCACCTGGAGTGCTCTGCTTTTAACCCCTGTGTGTTCTCAGAGGAGTATCCAGGTCTTCAGTGGCCACACCAGGTGCCAATACTCAAATCCGGCCACTGATTGGTTTGACCACAACTTCCCAAAAAACTCACTTCTGTGTCAAACCACATCAGTTACCCAGGGTGTGAGAGGAAGGTTTGTGAGAGGAAGGTTATATCACTGGCAAAATGGGAACCAGGATAAACTCCTGTTTACCTCTGTTCAGTTGCAGTGCATTTGTACAGTGAGTTAGAGAAAAGCTACATCATAAGACATATCCTATGAAGGTTGAAACTACAATAATTTATGCCAGCTGCCCAGAGACACTTGCTGTTATCATGTTATACTAACAAACATTAAAGTCCTGAAATACAGAACAGCATAACTCTGTCATTCGGAGAGACCTTACTTTACTGCAGCTGAGCATCTGGCTCTGTGAGCAGATTTCATGTTTCCAGTTGGAATCATTATCTCTTTGGCTGTGGGAACACACATCCCATGCTTATGCTTGAATCCAGAATGTTGGACTCAGTGGTAATATATATAAACCCTGAGAACTATTGAACATCTTTGTGCTTCATAAATATTCTGATAGACCTGAGCAAACTCCCAAAGTCCTGGCCTAGTATTCACTGCAATGTAATTTATAGCATGTATTTCCAGCAGCTTAACTGAGAAATCTGGAGGAAGCACTGCCAGGATCTATGAATTTTCAGAAATTCACATTTGGGGATGGACATGCCAGATTAACATTAATAGACAGTATGGAACGCTGGTTGACTGGTGAGTGTGACAAAGCCAACTATTTTCCTTACCTTTTTAAAATTTTGCTTCAGTCAGTATGCTCAGTCTGCCAGGTATGATGAAAAGAGAGAAAAATTAAATCTAATTGGAATTGAAGCTTTATTCTCACATCTGTGGACATACAAAATACGTATTTCTCTGTCAATGCTGATTTTGTCAGCAGATCTGGGTCATAAATGAAAGGGTCATAGGGTTCCTTCCAGGAGCTGAGCCATTGTTTGCCATCTAAAGAAAGTTGGCAAATCTTTTACAAAGAAAATATTGCAATTAAATGTGTTTTATTTGCCCCACCTGAAATTCATAGTCCAGACTGATCTGGGGAAATCTAGATAGTCTGTTTGAAGTTTAAAGCTTGAGGAGAGACAGGGGACATCAGGTACACAGAGTTATTTTCACAAGGCTCCTCCCTTTATATATGAAAAAAAGGAATTTGCTGTTTTCCTTGCATATATGGCTGCTTGATGTCTGTTTTACAAACTGAATTAATATGCCTGCAGGAATCTTGTGACAGGGGGGCCAATGCATAGCTCCTGCATTGCTACTCCATCCAAGGCATGGTACTTTTATTCTAAATAAATGTATGTCTATTTAAACAAATGGCTTCAAAACACATGTGGCCAGGTGCACTGGTTTTGGGTGGGATAGACTGAATGTTCTTCATAGTAGCTGGGATGGGCTATGTTTTAGTTGTGTGACCAAAACATTGCTGATAACACAGGAATGTTTTTGTTATTGCTGAGCAAAGCCAAAGACTTTCCTCTGCTCACTCCACACCACCAGAGAGGAGGCTGGGAATGCACAAGGAGGGGAGTGGACACAGCTGGGACAACTGAGCCTGGCTGACCCAAGGGACATCCCACACCATATGGGGTCATGCTCGTCATGCAAACCTGTGACCAAATGTCCCTAATTTTGCCCATGACTCATTTGCTTTGGCAGCATCTGGAGCAGCTAACTGGTACTATGGACACTTTAAGTGATTGATCTGAATTACAGAAGAGACATGGCAGGGGGGTAGAAAGAGTCAAGCCCTGCACCTCTCCTGATTTATGACTCTGCAGCAGGAAGTGAAAAGATGAAGATGTACAAGCACCTTGTTATCACCCAGGAGTGAGGATAGACAGATCACATTTTGTTACAGCTGGCAGCAGTACAGAAAAGGTCTCCTCCCTCTCATCCTGACATACTTTGCCTTTTGACTGCAGTGATGGACCAGAGAATGCAAATGATGAGGCCTGGTGGTCTCACCCCCAATGGAGCAGATTCTGCATGATGTAGGAACCCCATTTTAAAAAGAGATTGCACTGCGTGACATAAAGAGAAATAATAACCTATAGGAAGACAAAACTGAGCATGTTGTGAATGTTGTCACAACAATCTCTATCTTTCTCATATCTGGGGAATTAGCATCTGACCTGTCCTGTCTTCTGTGACAGCAGAGTGGATCAGTTTTACCTTAGGGCAGTATTTTGCAGCAAAGATTGAGATTCTTGCCTTTTTTTTTTTTTTCCAATCTTCCATCTAATTCATTTAGGGATTTTGAGACCCAAAGAAGGCCATTTCAGAGGAAAGGAATTTACCTCCTTTCATATGCAGGTAAGTGGTTTTATTACTAGAGGAAAAACCTCATGAAATGTGAAGCTTACAGTTCAGCTTTTTTGATTTTATTTTTACATCTATCAATATTTGTGTGAAATATGTAAAACCTCAGAAATGCTGCAACTTTGATCACAGTTACGAGTTAGATTGCAACTGCTCCACTCACAGCTCATCAAGAAACTGAGTGCTGCAGGAATGGCTCAGAAGTGACCAGCAAGATCTGGAAAACAGAAATTATCTGCTGGCATAAAATTCTAATTGTACCATTATTAAGGCAGTAGTCTTTTCAAATAGGGAAGGGTGGCTAAGAAGTGTCATGAAAGTAAAAAAAAAAAACCTGCAGTCTTCGTCTTTGCAAATCCCTGTGGAAGATGGACAGAAGCATGAGTGCAAAGGCAGCTGGTAGGAGGAAAACACTGTATGGATGTGCATGGATTGTGTATGTGTGCAAGTGTAGGGGAACCATAGATGGAACCATAGAATATTCTGAGTTAGATGGGTCCTACAGGGACCATCAAACACAACCATTCCCCTGGCTCTGCATGGGACAGCCCCAAAAATCACACCATGTGTCTGAGAGCATAAATCCAAACTGCTTGAACTCTGTCAGGCAGCTCGTGTGGAGGATCCTTGTGCTTATTGCCTTTGGGGAGATACACTGCCACAGGTTTCCTGTGAGTCTGGAGCTATTATGCAAGTGACATACCATCCTTATGGAGGGGATTGTGCAAAAAGAACAACTTCTCATTAACCACAGTAGTGACAGTATCTGCTGCAATGAGCTTTATAAAACCTGCACAGTTAATTCTCCCATGAGACTGAAACAAGTCAGGGTCATTTTAGGGAAAGGAAAGAGTAAAGCCAGAAGGAAATGCATTTACTTGGTTTTAATGGAGTAGTTTTTCAATTACTTATATCTCAGCAGGCTGTAAAGGAGAAAAACAATAGTTTTAAGGCCCTATATGGATCTGCTGCTTTAAATTGACCTAAGTTCTATATCTTTATAAAACTTCAACAAATGGGAGCTCCAACAAGGGATACATTCCTTCATATCTGCAGCATTTCTCTTTTTTTCTTTTCTTTTTTTTCCCCTGTATCTGTAAGCGTGGCTCATTTAGCAGCCAGTGAGGTAGTTATTGTTAACACAGAGGAGAGCTGGAGTAGTTTACTGAAAATCCTGTCTTACAGCAAATGCAAAGCAAAGGTTTAGGTGAATCAATTTGCTGTTGTTATGGTGCCCTTACATGGTCTCCAGCAGAAAGCTCTGCTGAATTTACTGTTACATTTTGTATCACTTTGAAGTATTAACTACTTAATTCTACTGGTTCTGCTGCCGATGATAAACCAGATGTTTTATCATGGGCAGCGGTGTGGATTGTTACAGGTCCTCATGTGCCAGCTCCTGTTCATTTCCGCAGGAGCTGGGTTTATCTGCTCAGCTGTATCCAGAAAATGTATACGCAGCACTTTGAGCTCAAACTGCTGCCAAGTTTTTGTTCATTTTAACCTGCATCTTGCATGAGGGGATGTTTTCCCTTTAAAAGATTTACACCTTCAGCTCCTGGGGTTATTAAAAAAACCCCAAAATAAATCGTTCATTGCTTCCCTCACTTTTTAAAGTTTTCTTTAAATAACAGGAGCCCAAGGTAGAACTATTTCATGAAATCATCATCATGCTTTTTTCCACAGAAGTCCTTGGAACGTTAAACCAGCTGAGGACCTAGAAATCTATAAATATGACCTGAGGATACATTAAGAGACAAAATTCCCAAAGATTGCATTCTAGATTGACCCCACACCTTAAGTCTTGGTTTTATTATGAATCTTGTTAATGGAAATTATTAATTATAAATTGAAGTTTTATTTAACTTAAAAAATTGGTATTGAACTTTTTTCAACGTTTGGTTTTCAGTAAAGAATTTTCATTTGAAAAGTCACAGCAGTACTAAAAATTAAACTTCCTCTATTTTCCATTTTAAATTTTTTTTTTGCATAAAAATTTCTGTTGTATTCAATATAGTCCTCCATTGGCCTTTCAGCCAAATTTTAGTACATTTATTTTCAAATATTATACTAGATATCAACAATGGTTCCTTCGCTCAAGTTCTACAAAAGAACTGTGAGAACTCATTGGCTTGAGGAAAGGGGATTATTCTTAACAAGTCTTATGGTAAATGTATATAAATTTGGGGTTGAGGGACAGCGTAGATGGCAAAACCTTCTCCTGCTTGCTTTGCCCAGAATGAACGTTCCCATAGACTCTGCACAGACAGGAGGAAAAAGTCAGTATGTCAAAAGGAGAAAGAACTTTTGGGACTTATAAGATTTATAACAGACAATGCTGGTGTGATTTATAACCCTTCTGAACTTCTGGTGCTTCTGGTTTCCAGGTCAGATCCTGCTTCAAAACTGGCCACGCTTTGCACAAGAATTTGGAACAGATGACACTGATCAGCTTCAGGGGTTGGAGCTAGATGATCTTGAATGTCCCTTCCAACCAAAGCTGTTCTATGAATTCTAAATGTCCCTTTACACCCAAATAACTCTTGTGGTTCTACAGCTTTGTATCGAAGACAGTGAAAAAGTCATTTTCCAGAAGGAAATGTGTGTGAAACTTTCTGTGTTCTTGTGAGACATAGAAAGTTGGAGGAAAGAAAAATGCAGCTTTAAAATAAACTTTTCCCCCATCTCACAGGTCCAAAAGCACTGACAGTTTTGATTTTGGGGCTTAAATTATATGGCAGTGGCTGTTGGAAACTGCAGACTGAAATGTCAGTGTTGCTGGAATATAATAGTACAGCGCCAGTAAATATCTCCGGATTTAGCTCTCACGTATTCTTTTTTTATTTAGTATTCCATCAATAACTTTGTTGTACATGCTTGCACATAGATAGTTCATTTCTTTCAAGGTGGTTTAACTGCCTAGCAACCTTATAAAAATAAATTTTGGCGTTCTGTAATAATGGCTGAAAACAGTGGAGCTTACATTAATGTAACTGCGGTGTTTTGAGATTAATGCAACTACGGTGTTTTGAGAGGTAGTGACCAAAATGTCCTGGTTTTTTTTTTTTTTTGTTGTTGTTTTGATCAGAATTACTGTAAGAGGAAAAATGTTTTTAAGGACTTAATGAAGCTGATTGGTAAAGAATCAAGTAAAATATGGCTATTAAATAAATCATCCTACTTAAATGGTGACTTTCAAAGATGTCGATAAGAGATGGGTGTCCACACATTTTGTGTGCCTTTGAAAATGCTCTTTTCTTCCCAGCAGAAGTAGTAAATTGAAGCCTTCTGGAAAATAACAAAACCAGCCATAATTTTTTTTGCATTTATATCACTCAGCCCCTGGAGACTTAGATGGATTTTCTAGTGTGAATGACATATTCAGTCTTAGAAAGACTTAACTGTGAAACTTCAAACACTTATTACCAATTTCAGAGCTTACTTCTCTGAGTAGTTCCACTCAGCAGTATTGTATTTATTATTTACAAGCAGAAATGATGTGCCAAGTAGTTTCTAGAAGATCATGCTTCAGTGAAAATTTGGTCTTGCAGAGGTGACTGCAGACTCTATAGGAAGTTAACTCCTAAATGATAGATTCATGGAAATGTCTGATCATTTGTCAGCATGGCACAAGGTCAAATGACATTCAAATTCAACATAAGATTTTCAGAATTTTATTCTGGAGCTACTGATACTGAAGGCTACTAGAGGCCTCGCTCTGAGGAGCAGCTGGTGCCAGGACAGCCTGGGTGAGGGAATGCCCTAAAGACTGTGAGCGCAGCTGGGAACCCAGCCCAGCCTGGCTGCCATGGTCAGCACCTGCCTTGGGGCCAGAGCTGGGCTCACCAACATGAGAGGGACACCATGCCCACAGAGCCACCTCCATCTCTTGCCTCCCCCTGCTTCCCACAGGTGCCCCAGAGGCCGCCGCAGGCAGCAGCAGAGGTCACATGGGTGACCGTCATACCCCTCTATAAGGACAGACCTGTCCCCAGACCAGTCACCTCATCGAAACTCATAGGACTGGGCAATCCCAGTCCACAATCTCATGAGGACAGCCTGGAGGGTGGGCACACATTGCCCCGCAGCGGCACAGTCACACGGCCACCAAGATTGTCCGTGTCAGACTTGCCGCCTCTCTGTGGCCCTCCTTTAACTGTGACACCCCCTTGCCAGCTCAGGCCCAAAATGCCAAGAGCAGCCTCGGCAAGGGTCAAGATGCCCCCTCTGCCAGCAGCCCCAGAAGCCTCTGGGAGAAGGCCCAGAGCACGGTCCGGAGGCCCTGTGGCCAGCCGCTACCGAGAGCTCGTGCCACCTTCTCCATGGGGCACTACGGCTGCTGGCAGGGCCCAGGAAACACCTTCCCCGGACAGCACAACTGAAAGGCTCTGGCAAGGGTCAGCAGCAAGGCAGGGCCGTCGCCTGCCACCGCTGCTGTGTGTGTGTGGCGTGCCGCTCCACACAGGGACCCAGCCTGCCTGGATGTACCTGGGGCACACTGAGACGGAGGAGCAGCTCACTGAGGTGTGGGACGAGCACGGTGGCAAAACATCCAGAGACCTGTTTAGAGGCCTTGCCCCGTGCCTGTGTGAAGACACATCCATCATGTCCACCTGCACCCAGGAGCAGTCAACTGTCAGCCAAGAGGCAGATGTAGAGCCCCAGGTGCTGCCCAGCACTCCTGGCTTGCCCGAAGGCTCCACAGGAGAAATGGGAAACTCCTCTGAGCTCCTGTCTCCTGGCCTGACTGCAGAGCTGCACTCTGACTCTGACAACTCATGGCCCAGGGACACTTCTCTAAAGGAACCAGAGGAGAAGTGGGAACAGGAAGAGCTCCCAAACACCGAGACTGCAGGAGATGGGGACAACAGAGTGTTGCTTGCCCCATTGAAAGAGAAAAAGGCAGAGGCAGCAGCTTCTCCTTTGGCTGGAGGTCCCTGGGACAATGGACCCAGTGAGCTTTTCCTCACTTTGGAGGCTGAGGAAACCTTCTCAGCTTCGTATTCATCTGGAGGCACCTGTGAGGAGGGGGAACTCTTTGGCCAGCTGAGCAAAGTGCCCATGGCAAGCTGCTGTGCACAGAGACTGAGGATGCTTCAAAGCCCCTTCTGCATTTCAAAGCAGAGGAGCTGGAGGAGTTGGAGGAAGACGTTCTCTCCTCCCTCCATGAAGAAAGCACCTTGGTGCCACACAGCTTTTCCACCTTGACCAATGACTGCTCAGGAGAGACCAAAAACTACCCACAGCTTGTGCCTCCTGACCTGTTTGCAGAGCTCTATTCTCCCTTTAACAACAAGGACATGCCATGCTGGGACACTCGTGTAGACGAGTTACTGGCAAAGTGGGAGGAAGAGGAGCTCCCAGACAGAGATGCTGCAGGAGAGGGGTACAGCGAGCCAGAGTGCGCATTGTGTCCCCTCCTGCAAGACAAAGAAATAGAGCCAACAGCTTCTCCCCTGGACAGTGATCCTTGTGGTGAGGGGCACAGTGAGCCTCTCCCCATTGCCCAAAGACCCAAAGATGTCAGCTTGCACCTTGCTTGCCAATCCCACGGAGGAGCCCGATGCAGCATGTATGGAGGCTGGCTGTTCCCAGGCCAGCCTTGCCCAGGAAAATCCCTGTGGGCCTGTGGTGATGGCAGGGGCTTTTCCAGTGCCTTCCCAGACCCTGGCATGCAGTGTTCCTTCCTCCCCCACCACTGACATGACCACAGTTCCACAGCCCCCAGCCCCACAGCGATGGCGCTCCATCACCAAGATGGCCCGGGGGGCACTGAGGAGGCTTTTCTCCTTCAGCTGCCTCAGGGGGCAGCCAGAGGAGTGAGCCCAGCTGTCAGCAGCAGGAGCATCCCAAGAGATGGCTGCTCACCCTCAGGCCATGCAGTTCCCAGGCACAGGGACACACCGATGGATGGGCAGATCGATGGACAGACGCATGGATGGATAGTGCCCAAGGAAACCACTTGCCACAGGTAGGTCTGGCTGCTGATCCCAGCCCCCCCCCCCCCCCCCCCCAAAAAAAAGAAGCCACAAAACAAATAAACAAACAAACAAAC
>VZRH01003984.1:888698-938750 GCA_013397555.1 Urocynchramus pylzowi | reverse complement strand
GGCGGCTGACCCCCCCCCCCCCCCCCCCCCAGCCAAATATAAGGCAGCCTGATTGAGGAGAGCTGGCTGAGGAAGGATGGCAGCTCTGCCTTGCTGACTTTAGGCCCTGGCTGCAGTGTGGGGGTGCATCCCCGCCCTGTGCCCAGGCCACATTAGGTGCTCAGAAATGTCCTTGGACTCAGCATTGCAGGCAAAGGAAGGCACGCCCATCCTCCATCCGTATGGCACATAGAAAAACACCTCCTTGGATCCCCACAAGATGGACTGGAGAAAAGGGCTAGTCCCAGAAGAGTGATCTGGGGCCCCCACCTCCACCTCCATAGGAGCCACTGGGACCCATCACCACTGAGAAGCACAGGGTGAGGAATGACCAATGGGATGCTGCTGGAGCTAAATGTGGTGTCTGTCCCCTTCCTGATGTCTCCATCTCCGTTCCCTCCTTCCCCTTCATTCTTCCTCCCTCTCTCCTTCTCATCCTTCTCTTTTCTATTCCTTTCTATCTCTCTACTTCACCTTTATTGTTAAATAAAATCTCTGTTGTTGACTTTGGTAGATGGTCTCATTGGCACCTTAACTCACACAGAGGCACCTCTCACTAATTGCATCTTAACAGGGGCTCACATCTGCACACAGCAGTGGAGGTGAGGCCTCCCCAGTGCCCAGCACAGAGGGACAATCACTGCCCTGGTCCTGCTGGCCACAGTATTGCTGACACAGATGGCCAGGATGCCACTGGCCCTCTTGCCTATGTGGGCACATGCTGGCTTCTGTTTGTTTTCCTGACCCTCTGCCCCCAGCCTTGAGCACCACAGGGGTTTTTCATAACCCAGCCTGATTGAGAAGACCCAATCCTTTTTTCTTATTGAACCTCGTTCCACTGACCTTACACCATCAATCCCTCTGCAGAGCCCTCCTACCCTCCAGCACACTAACATTCCCACTCAACTTGGTGCAAATTGGGAACTTGCTGAATGTGCCCTCAGTCACCTCATCTGGATAAAGAAAGATATTAATCAGGACTGGACCCGATAGTGAGCCCTGAGCCCCAGTAGTGATTGTCTGCCAGCTGGATTTAACTCCATTCACCACCTCTCTCTTTCCCAGCCATCAAGTCATTTTTTAACACAATGAAGAGTGCATCCATTGGAGCCTTCAGAAGCCAGAGTCTCCAGGAGAATGATGTGGGAAATGGTGTCAAAGGCTTTACTAAACTGCAGTTAAATACATCCACAGCCTTTGCCTCATCCACTTAAACAGGTCACCTTGTAAAAGGAAGAGATCTAGTAGGATCTTGGTCAGGCAGGACCTGCCTTTCATGTACCCATTCTGGCTGATACCCTGGCTGTCCTGTTTGTGCTGCAAGGTCACACTCAGGGTGATCTGCTCCACGACCTTCCCTGACACCGAGGTCTGGCTGACAGGCCTGGAGCTCTCCAGGGCCTCCTTCCAGCCAAGGCACACAGTGACACACAAACCTGTGGGAACCAAGAATTAACTACTTGGGACTATGTCTATGCCAGCAAATTACACAGAGTCAGGAACTGTCCTTTGTCACTGAAAATCAGTTGCATACCTTGTTAGATTGTTGGCATTTTTCCTGGTGTTCTTTTAGCCAACCAGCACTGTCCCAAATTGTTCCTTATCACAGCTCAATAATTAGCACAGGCAAGCAACCATTCCTAATAAGCAGTTTCTATGCAGCTTCACTTTACTGGGCAGTGAGAGAGTGAGGTGGTTTGGATGTGTTAGAGTAGTCTTTTCCATGACAAGGTGTCCCAGTGACAGAGAACCATCCTAAACAGGCACAATTTGTTGGTATAGGTTTATGCATCTTGATTCCTGCATGTTTACCCTAAATAAAATATCATCTGAATGTTCTGTTCCAAGCTTTGCTGTTGCTATCCAAAAACATCTCAGAAAGTCTAGATCTTAGATGAGAAGGAGTTAAGTGTTGAGATGAACCCTGATTTTGAAAGTAGGTGCTTTGTCTGCAAAAACAAAGCCCAAACTCATGACTGGTAAGAACATGAATGATGACTTACTGACTGTTCTTTCATCAATGCAGCTTTATTTTCTGTATTTTTAAATTATTATTTTTTGCATTGTTTCAAAAGGAAGGTGCTGGTCATGTTAGAGCTCTGCCCTGGTATTAACAGCTGGCTACCATCAGTTCATTAAACTGCACCACTTCAAAATGCCAGTAAAATAGCAATGGCTGGAGCCTCTGCAGCTGGGATGATGTGATTCTGCCATGGAGGAGCTGTAAACTTTGTACCAGCAGTTGTGCCACCAGCCTGTGCTGGTGGTTTGTACTGGGGCAGCCATGCCAAGGATTGTAATGTGGGAAAACCAGCAGCATAATGGAACCACAGATGTGTCATTCTTATCTGATTGTTGTTCGTTCTGCTCTGGTGCACTGGCTCAGAGCTCAAAATTTATCTCTCAGTTTTGATGTGAGTTCATGATATTAGTTTGCTGCTTAGATATGCAGCATGTATGGAAGAATGAAGAAAATGAACTGTTAACCTTATCCTGGTCTAGGTATCAATGGGATCCTTTGAAAACACTTATACTTTGAGGGCCTTTTTGCTAGGTTTCAGTACAAAATTATTTTCTTCAGTTTTTCACAAACCCTGAAGCACTTTTTCTAAGCTGAAAGACATCAAGTCTCTCTGATCCTTCCAAGTCTATTCCAGGGTTATGTATTTCCTCCTTCGCAGAGTTTATGTGTTGTCCCAGCAGTTTTATTTCCTAGTGAGGTTTTTCCTTAGATGTCTGATATCCATAGAAGTATTTGAAATCATTAAACTCAGAGACTGAATTACTTGTATGAGTGGAGTATTCAGAAACTGCAGATGTCCTTTCTGAATTAACTTAGCTGGGGACAAAATTTACTGTTTCCTTTCTCCACCTGCTCTTTTCAAGTGCAGTAAGTCCACACTCACAGACTTGCTTGGAACATGTTCTGCTTAAATGTCACAGCCAATAATAAATCAAAATGAAAATGCTGCATAAATAGGCCAGAATAAAGCTGGCTTTGCATGCTGCCAGCCTACCTGAGGGAGGTCTGGTTGTCCTTAACAATAACATTAATTTTAACTTATAATAATTTAACAAGCTTACATATTAAGAAGAGAGATATACAAGTAGGCTAACATCAAAAGAGGTTAGAAAAAGCTTGAGGTTAGAAAAAGCTTGATGATAACTTTTTCTGTCAGAACACACTGTGGCTTGAAATGCTTTGCAGATCGGGATTTTCAGGTTCTTTCTCAGGAATTCTCTTTTAGAAGAAAACCCAGGAGAAAATGTCTGACCTTTTGACTTTTTTCAGAATCAAATATTTAAATTTTGCTATCAATGCATCATTTTGATGTGTATTCTCAGCAGAGGGGGAGCTGTGGTGTTAACCTTCATCATAGTGTTGATCTCCTGCCATTGCACCTTCCGACCACAGATTCTCATTGAAGGACAGTCTGAGGAACAAACCTGGTGCTTCTCTAGAGAGTGAAGAAGTGCTCCACAGAGGTGAAGGGTGAGTTACAGACCTCTGTGATGATTACCAAAATTCAGTGTGCAGGATCTTTCCTTTCATCAATGTAGAGATCTGGCAGCAGGTGGCTTATCCAGCCATAAAACCCACAGCAAGGTCAGCTGAGTGCCTTAACAGTCCTCCACATTTCCTGCACCTGGTCAAAGACACAGCTCCATTACCTCTATTACCTCCCATTGTTGGTGGATCAATGTAGACATACCTTCATCTCTGATGATGGACTAAGGGCCCTTGATGTTCCCAGTGGAGCTTTAAGGGGAACTCAAATAATGCCCCAGGAAGGTTAGGCTGGAAGCCCGCTAGTTAGATGATTCAGCTGACCTAACATTAGGTGTCTGCCTTTTGCCTGGGCTTTTATTATAGTCACTGGTGACCTGATCAGTATAGTCCATGGAGATTAGTGCATGATTCATCCTAACTAATGCAGCTATCTCACTGAAGGTGAGATGAATCATGCTGCAAACTGTAGTAGCTCTACTAATTCTTTGCTGGCTGCAAAGGCATCCCAGAGTGGCTTGCTTAGAAATAAAAGCCTAACTCTATAAATATTCCCATTTAGCCAAGCAAATTCCACTTCATACATCTTAAGGGCTCTCAACACTTCTGAAACAACTTTGAGACCTGCATTTGAACACCTGAATTAGAAACGTCCATGTTTGAGTAACCATACTTGAGAATCGTGCTAAAATCACAGTGTCTCTACTGATGCTGAATTACATTGATAAGAGGACAATAAATCATAGCTCTTCCTGATGCCCTACACTGAGGTGTATTGGAATACATTCCAAGGGATGTGAGAGGTCTTTGTCTTAAGGAAGCATCAAAGGTATTATGGAAATTATTTAAATGATTGAGCTTGAATACACACAGCAGATAAGCAGATCTAGGTGATTCTTCCTTACTTTCCCTTACTTCCCCTCTGGTGTGTTCTAAGCACCTGGGAGTGAAAAACTTACTTGGTTGAGATATTTTTCATGGAGGAGAACAAAGGAGTTCAGGCAACTTCATCTTGTCTCTCACTGTACTGTTCTGTGGGATTGACACCATCTTTCTGACAAACTCAGAGGGAGTTGACTTCAGTAAAGCCCAGATTTTATCCCAGAAGGATAAAGCTGAAAAACTTACACAGCTTTGAGCTGTGATTACAAAATCTATAATAGTAGCACTTGGAGTTTTCAGTTGGGGTCTAACTTTTGGGATCAAATTAAAACTACATGTAATACATATTCTGCTAAAAACAAATGAAGAATAATCTGTCCAGATGTATAATAATACTTCCCACATATTCCCTTTTTTAAACAGCAGTAAGGACAGTCAATACAGTTTCCCACAGAGTTAATCATGCCTTGGGCATCATATTATCCAAAGACTGTGGGTGGAATAAAATTTTACTAAAGCTAAATACTTATTTAAAGCATAACAGTACCAGTAAAAGTTATCAGGGCATTGTCAATAAAGGAATAACTAAAGTTTGAAAGTGAAATAAAATTGAAATAAATTAAAATTCTTTCTTGAATAAGAAAGACTCTGGAAAATCATGGTATCATAGAATGATTTGGGTTGGAAGGAACCTTCAAGATCATCTAGTTCCAAGCCAGAGATACGTTCACTAGACTCAGAATCCCATTCAATCTGGCCTTGACACCTCTGGGGCTGGAGAGTTTTTAATAATGCCTGAAATCATGAACAATGTCTCAGAGTAAGGAAAGCCATCTCCCTTGTTTATGTTTTGGATGTGACCTCTAGATGTTACTAAAAGCAGAACACTATGAAATTTTAAGAAGGTCCTTATGTCAGGGCTTGAAAGAGTACCCTGGAGACACTGGTTGTATTGCGTCATAGTTCTCCTTTCTGATACATCTAAAAGAAACATCTGCAATGCCCCCCTGGCACTGCAGATTTAATGCCAACACAGTACAATTTAATCATGTGCTGTAGCAGGTGTTTAGCAGACTACTCAGGACATTAGCAGAGAATAAGACCAGAGCTGTTGTCTGGGGGAATGAACAGTGTGATGTGAGAGGCTGTTCCGTTGTTCCCAGCAATGGTATCAATGCCTTGGTACCCTCCACACATGCACATAGTGCTGCAAGAATATAATGAGGCATTCTGTGCTGGAAGGACACATCTGGGAGTCCCTGAAGAAATCTAAAACTCTTTCTTATGCCTTTGTAATGTCCTGTCCTCTCATGGTGACCTAGAAAAAGTCTTCTAGGACACATGATTCTCCACTATCATTGTTGCCTTACCTTTCCTTATTTTCCTTTTTGGAAAGTAACCTATTATCTTGCACATAAAAATATTCCAGAAAGGTTTTATGAGAAATTAACCCTAATTATACTTTTCATTCTCTTTCAGGGAATAACCCAGAAGCTTGAAAGCCATTTCATTATATAGCTGTAAATGAGCCACTCTAAGCTGTAAAGAGGTCATGCATATATTATATTTATCTATCTATCTATCTATCTATCTATCTATCTATCTATCTATCTACCTATACTTCAATTGTTTTTGTTTATTAAATATTACTAATGTAATGAAAGGAAGTGTATAGTTTATTTTTTTTTTAATCCATAGTGTAGAATTTTCTAGGGAAAGGAGAATGCTACCAGAATATGGTACAGTACCTATATGCCAGAATACATCTATCATAGAAATCAGTACTAGCAAAGTGTAATCCAAAAAGGAAGTGATTCCATGTTTATAACTGAAAGAGACTGAGCATTTTTAACCCCTTCCTTTTATTAATTATCATCTATGAAAATAAGGCTAGAGATTTTGTTTCCTGTATTTTACAGTCTATATTTTGCCTAGATGGAGCCATTTGTGAAGCTATTAACTGCCCATGGAGACAGCCAAACCCTTTATTCCTGTTTAGACCTTCCCTAATGGATGCTTTTTCTGCTACATATGCCTGGAAGACACAATGAGATAACTACAATTAGGTGAACTGAGTCTTATTCATGGTTCTTTGCTGGTGAATATCTAATTTCTATGGCATAGGATGGAACATTTCTGCAACACATCAGAAATGAAGTTGCTCCACTGGGAGGAGCAAAGTTGTTTTTCTGATCAGCATAAAGTCATCTTATCACAGATAGAAATATGAGTTCAGAACATTGGTCTAAATTTGTCAGAGCATGATTTTGCATTTGGGCTTAGTTTAATATACCTGTTTTGTGGGGAGAAATATTTTCTGAAATATAAATAAATCTGGGTACCCTAGGAAGGTTTCATATTAAACCATCTCTCAAGAAAATCACTCAAGGAATGTAGAGCAGGTTTAAAATGTGATCAAAACTGCTCTCTGAAGCTCTCTGAACATATACCCAACATAGAGGAATCTTCATGTGATGCTTACTGTCCTAAAAGATAAGGGACTGTTGTGCAGCACTGGGATGTTTACTTTCAGGAAAGCTTTTCCCCATTCCTTTAGACCCCATTCCTTTAGTCCCTATTCCTTTAAGACTCATTATGATTTTGTTGAACCTGGACCTTGCAAGATATGCTTTCTCCCTTAACAAATAGCAAAGTAACTTTTTTGGTTTTTTTTTTTGCTCATCCAGAGGTTTTGAAGAACTCTTCTCACAATGGAGAATACATGTTTTAAACTAAAGGATTGGTGATTTCTCTCAGTTCTACCTAGGAATTGTTGTAAGGTGAATTGGCAGTGCTGTGAAAGAGGAGTGTAAGCAGCTCCTGCCCAGCCATCGTGTGACAGGTAACTTCAGCTGCTCTGTGATTTATAGACTTAGTAAGGATGATCTTAGCAGTCCCAGAATTAGGATGAGACAGATTGCTGCATCTGAAAATATAATGTATGATGTTGCATTAAAGCTGTTACCAACAGAATCTTAAACTTGGTATAATTTCTATAGATATGTGTAGCTGCTTACTGAAGGCAAGTAAGTCATTAGCATGCTAAAACGTTTCTTTAGAGAATATTTGCTTCTGAACACAATATGGAGTACAGAACCTTTGGATGAGCTCCAAGTTGTCAGTAGGAGAGTTGAGTGAATGTTTCAGATCAAGTGATGTGACTGATGAATTTTTCTTTCTGCTTAAAAAGTGTCTTCAGACACATCAGTATTTCTTGAGACTGATTTGCCTCCAATCAGCTTGTGGAAGGGGAAAAAAAAAACCCACAGAACAAAAAAAACAAATCCTTAAGTCTATAGCTTGAGCTAGAGAAATCTCTTTGAGAATACAGATTACTCCACTCCCAGAGACAAGTGCAAAATAATAACTTTTTTTAATTATGAAGAAAACAAAAACTAGATGTTTAATCTAAACAGGAATCTGTTCTGGGGAGAATTGGTGGTGTTTATAAGGGTATATGGAAGAAAATACTCTGTTGGGTCTTTCTTTACTTGTTAAGAGATGTCGGGTTAAAATCTGTGTAGGAAGGTGATGTGACCACTCCTGATGAAAAAGTGCATTTCTAGATTTCTTTTGGAGGTATTTGTTTCTCTTTCTGCAGTGATGGGGCAGTTACCACTCTAAAGGAGATCTTTGAGACTGGTGAAACAGCAAGGTTCTGTGGAGATCCACACCAAGGGTCCTCTGAGTATTTGGATCCTTTGGTCTTTGATCATTGGCACTTGGTTTAGTGTGACCATGGTGGTGCTGGGCTAATGGTTGAACTCAATGGCCTTAGAGGTCTTTTCCATCCTAAACAATTCTATGGTTCTATCTGTAAAATACCAGATCAGGAAGACAAAATCAAAGAGCTTTGCAAAAGATACTCTGAGACAGTTGAGTTTGGGTACAACTCATCTGGGAAACCAGAGATGTTCAGATGAACACCTCAAGCTTCAGATCATATTTTCTGATATGATCTACTTAGACCTGGGAGGTTTCTCACTATTCCTCACTAGCTGTGGTGAGGACAGAGCTAGTCCTCATACAGAGATAACACCCCTGCACTCAGGGCTTTCCTGTCACTGGATTGCTGGAAAATGGCATAATAAATGACCTTGGTGATGGGTGGTAATGCAGTCAGTGACATTTACCAGCAAGCCCCCCGAACATTTGCTGTCTCTTTATGCTTTTCTGATCTACTTCTCCCTTTCTCCTCTCACTCCTTGTCAGTTCAGAGTACAAACTGGCTGAAGGAGGGCTTAGCTCTGTGCATGCAAGATTCCTACTGAAATGGATATTCTGGCTTCCCACAAGGCCTCCAAGTGTCTGCACCCCAGCAGTAATACAGGCATAAAGTCAGCTGAACTATCTCCATACTACTGTCCATGGGTTTCTGCCAGAAGATTTGTGGGTCATTATTCAATGCCTCATGTACTGGCTCAAAAATACTAGGAATGTTTTGGGTTATAGGTGTGATCTAAAGTGGTTTGGGAAATCCCTTTTCTTTAAGAGTCCAAGATAAAAACAACTCTGGAAACACAAAATGATTTTTTTTAAAGGTAGAAATACTGCTGTCCGTATGCTGAAGGAAGAACTAATCTCTTACTAAGCTGTTTTTTTCCCCTCATCAATTCATGTTTAGTTAACAGTGTTTAAACTGCATCATTATAATCCTTTCCTCTAATAAATGCTTCAGCCTTTCAACTAGAGCAAGGTGGTTTATGTGTGTGTACACTGCAGAGCCAGTCTGCAGTGCCTCGTGGCAGTGTTTGCAGAGGATGTAGTAGGAGTTTAGTGCCATCTCTGGGGAGGTGGGTCGCTATTGTTTACAGTCACGTGAGTGCAAGTCCTTGCATATCATTTCTGAAATGTCACCCTGATACAGTACATATCAAAGGGTGAAATTCTGTGCATGTTTGTGCCACTAGTTTTTAGCATGAATTTGGAATTTGAAAAGCAGAAACTGGTCCCACTAAATAATATGAACCGTGTGGAACCATGCCAGCTGCTTCCTGCTAATGTGACCTTTTCTTCCATGTTTCTCTTTCCCTGTCTGGCTGATGGATAGGATGATTTTAAGAGACTTTAGTACATGATAGGGCTGCCACGTTTGGATTCACATCCAATTATTTCCAAAGGTCAGAAGCACTTGCACTGGGCATTCTTGTTTGCATTCCTTCTCTAAATTTCTAGGAATAGTGGTGACAAAAATAAGGCAGAGCATAATTCTACTGAATAGATGAACCCTTGGCTAGATATCACTGCTATCTTTCTTATTGTAACATGTATTTAAAAAGAAACCAATTTATTCCTTACCTGCCTGCTCGTACGTCTTTTTGTACCTTCATATTCCAGCATGGAGCTTCCCTGGAGACAGAACTGAATAAGAGAGATTGCTGGATGGATTCAGTCTGGCAGCTCCTGTGTTAATATTGGTCTTAACTTCAGGAGTTGTCAAACAATAAAAAAATGAATGAAAAACCAAAACATGCTGGGGTTTTTATTTTTTTGACGTGGCAGAAGAACGAAAAACAGAGCTGAGACAGCTCAGGTCTCCTACTTTGTTCTATCTGTCCTGAGACAGAAAGAAACCCATTTAAACTTTTCAAGATCAATATCCATGAAAAACTTATGACTAAATAAATCAAAAGGAGAAAATCATTGACTAAAGTCATATTCTGGCTATCTAGACATTAAAATGTGCATTTACATTTTGTCAGCCACTATTTTTTTGATCCCCATATGCTTCAAATTTAAAGATTTTGTAGCTTCTCTGAACTATTTTTACATTTATCTTTTTGTGGATCCAGATCTTTGCTTTTGGTTAGAAGGAACAAATTCCTGAAGACTACAATCTTTTAGATTCTGTGCAAGCTGTAAAGTTCCCCTGAAACCACTTTCATTAATTTTGCAGAAGTTGCAGCCTTAAGGCTTTAAAAAGTGCTAAGCAATCAGCAGTCACTCATTTGGGAGCCTAATTATGGAGTTAGGAAACAAATATGTCTTGGTCTATCACTTGCCTTGCATAATATGTGTTCTGGGACTTAACCCCACACCTGCTCATACAGATGTGTAAATACTTGAGACTGCTGGGTACCAACACAAAGATCTCTTTCCAAGTATGCCACTGAGTGACATGGGAAAGCACCTTCACCCCATCAAGAGGAGTCTCCTGGTGACTGAAATTGGTATTTTATGATTTCAGATGTCATCTGATGCATTTGAAGTGTATCTGAGTAGCAAAATAATGACCTCTATGATATGACTTGATATACATTTTCACATACATTGTGCAGGGAAAGTGCAAACATTGTCCTTTCAGCTGTGGAATAAACAGAATTAAGGAAAGATGTGCTATTTTCTGAACTGTTTATTTTTTTAGGAACTTTTATAACCTCTATGCCAAACCAACTCATCTCAATTTTAGCAATAATTCAATTTTTTTTTCCTCCCATGTTTTATTGACAATAGCAATAGACATTGGCTTTTGAAGGTAAAGCAGAATTACTTGGAATGGACTGGCATGGTTTGTCTGACAGAGAGTTTGGAAGAGGATCCTAGGGGGATCAGGCAAGCCATGACCTTGGACTCATTTGATCCTCCTTCCACTTGTCATCCCTAAACTGAATCCCTGCCCCTTCAATTCTTCTTTTCCCTGTTTTCATAGCCTGAGGTGATGCTTGCTGCATAGTTTGAGATTTTGAGGCTTTTGGAGGAATGTAAATCAACCTTTTTCTTTTAAGCATAAGATGACACTGGTAGGTAAGCACTGGCCAAGGACCATGATCCCATCCAGCTGCTACCTCCCTCCCCCTCCTCAAGAGATCAGGTGGAAGTAATAGGATGGAAAATCTCTCAGTTTAAAAGAAAGACAGAGAAATAACTTTCCAATTGCCACCATGGGCAAAACAGATTTGATTTGGGAAAGGTAGTTCAATCTATTGTCTGTTATAATAAATTCAGGTAATCAGAAACAAAGGCTAAAACTAAACACCTCCCTCCCACCCCTATTCTCCCTTCTTTCCCAGTTCCTCTCCCCTGAGAGTGCAAGGATGGGGCTGTGGTTGGTCCCTCACAGTCCCAGTGTGGGCTGGCCTGTGTCCCTGGTCACAGTCCTTCAGTCTCCCCACTGTCTCCATCTTCTGTTGCTCCAAGGGTTTGCTGCCTGCAGCCTCCTCCTTTCCCACTGGAGTGTAACTGCTCCTCTCCAGGACAGTCAGAGAGGTGCATGAAGGAGCTCTGCTTCCATATTCCTTTTGGATACTGAGTTCCTCTTTGCATTCATGCCCCATAACTCCTTCCAATGTGAAAAACCCCACAAATGCCTCCTGCCAGCAGTTCCTACACATATCCATTCCCAACCCTTTCCTCTCCGTGGGACTGAAGAGTCAGCTGGGAATGCTGAATTTCCCAGAAATGGTGCAACTCTTTCTGAATGACTCAAGCAGAGGATTTGTCTGAGGTTGCTGGACACATGTGCATTGGAATTACTGCTAAGATTTAAAAGACAAAGACCAAGGGTTTGAGTTTAGGTAAACTCATTTACAGTTGTGGAGCAAGTGGAATTGGTCCCCAGTCTATATGGTCAGAAACAAGGAATAAAGGCACTGCAATAAAATCTCCATGTGGGGTTAAAGGGGTAGGAATCATGGATGCCAGAGTGGACAGGCCAATAATACAAGGGACTTGATGGAATAGAGATGTGGGAAGAGAAACAATTAAATTATACAGAGGAAAATGTGAAATCTGATCTGGGTGCATTCAGGGAAAACTCATCCCAAATATCCTTGATAACAGAAAGAAAAAGTCTGAGAAACATCTAAGCTGAACCTAAAAAATCTACAAAAAGCTTTACAAGCAAGGAGATTTTCCAGGTACTCCCAGCCTTGCTAATCTGGAAATTTGAGAGGGGATGTGTTTGTGTGGGAGGTGATGAGGAAGAATGGGGTAATGGAGAATGCCTCTGCCTCCAGCATCTTCAAGTGCTGTGTGCACACACTCATCTCCCACTCAATGCAATTTCATTTAGATTGTTGTCCCACCTCCCCATGACACAGGAGTTGTGTATTCCCTGGAGAGACTCTCCCAGGTGACTCCCTGCTAAATTTTCCATATTGTAAGGGTCAAGCAATAATTATAAATACATATCAGGACAATCACTGACTTAGAGAAGCAGCAAGGAAAAGATGTGATTCTTCTAGCAATGAAATTGTGAAGAACAGCTCAAAGAGGAAGATGAAAAAATAGATACCAAAACAGGAAATGTAAGCTTTGAAAAAGAAGTCAGAATTACTAAAGCTGTTTTTAGAAGACAACAGTTTATAGAACAGATTTTTCTCTGAACACAACTGATACTTGCAATTAGAGTTGGTCAGAAGATAAGGCAGCTTAGCTTTTTAAAAACCAAAAATCTTGCAAAGAATCGATCTGAAATGTTATTCAGGGTCAGACCCATCATTCCCCTTCCCTGCTGCTTTGCATCTGGGACTTCCAGGCCTCCAGGCACCAAGGAAGACAACTTCACCTCAGCCAGAATCATATCACATGGTTGGTTTTTCTCCTGCTATCTGATATGAATTAACATCCTCACTAGAAATTGCCAGTTTAAATCATCAATTACTAATGATTAAATTAGCCTAGGCCTAGTTAGCTATCTAAACATCCAATCCCTTGGAATTATGTTTATGATCTGTCTGATTAGGGAAGCATAGGAAAATGCCCTGCTTCAGTTTGTGATGATAAAAACTAAATGTTTGTGAAAAACTAAAAGTTTTCACTTTATAGAAATTAAACAAAACCATCGAGGACAGGTTGCTTTTATTTCTGTTTGAGAGAGCATGATGAAATAAAGCCCAAGCAAATCAAAACATCAACAGGGCTAGAATATTTTGGGGGGAATGAAAGGCTATTTTTTTACTGACAAGCAATATGAATAAAAAATGTTCATACCATTTGAACACTTCAAAACCAGTTCTATTTATAACTGGGGAGAGGCAAAGAAGATGCATTTAAATGTGGATGCAGGAAGTGTTCTCATTTCTGCAGTTTCTGTCTGATTTCTCCAAAATAAAACATTAGGCAAGCAAGTAGGGTCTAATTCTTCACTAGCATAACCATTTTAACAACACTGAAGTCACTGGACCTATGAAAATTTATGCAAGTGGAGATTTGCTTCATGATACTCCAATGCTCCTAACCTTAGGTGAGGAAGGAAGTTCATCCTTTAGCAAGTTTATTGCAAACAGCCCAGCTGCTGTGTTGGGCAGTCCTTTTGTAATATCCATTGGTTAGCACTGTTGGGTGTAAGTCAATCCTTAAGTCCCCTCTTCTTGCTTGCAGATCAGTTCCATTCAGCCTTCATCCAGAAATGAAGTTTCTTTTATTCTTTTCTCTCAGGATATGTGGTCATTTTAATGTCAAAGAAAATTATAGACACATATTTGTATGTTTGGCTGGATTAAGCATTTTTGTGTCATTAAATACAAGATGCTAAGTTACAGGATTTGAGCCTGCTGTGGTTTATATTGTTTTACCTTGAGGGTAATTTCACATCTCCATACAGGTAACAGGAAGTAGATGTAGACAAATGGTATTTGACTGCAGAAAAATGTGAAACTGAGCTTTCAAATGAATTGTTATTTTAAGTTAGATTTCAGTGACACCTTCCACGGAAAATAATTCAAACTTCACATTGTTGGATTTCAAAATTTTGGATTTCAAATTTCAAAATGCAATCCATTCTCTAACAGATGATACTGTATCCACACTGTGTAAGACAGTATCAAAAATGTGTAAGACATCCCACTAAAGACACAGTAGCACAGGCTTATTTTATGGTGTGCCATCATCTGAGAATTCTGATCTTCTCTGTTAACAAGAGCTACTTCAGGTGCTAAGGTCCTGGATTTAATTTTTAATCAATCATTCACTCCACAGAAGAGCTTTTAATGACAAATAATTAATTTCTTTATCAGATTAGTCACTAATCTGTCTGACAACATTTGGACCAGAAACATATCTTGAAGTAACTAAGCACAGCTAAAACTGCTTCCATCTTGGTTTTGACTTAACCTTTCCCCTAGTCTAGTCTGCCTTCTCCAGCTATATGATTTTTGAAACACCCACAGCTGCAACTGAAGTGAGTAGATGAAATTCTGGCTTCCAGCTGCCAAGCTCTTACTGACCTCAGTCACAAAAGACCTACTGGCAGTCATTCAGCACCTTTGAAAATCAGTGATTTAACAACTGGGCAAAGGTCAGACCAGAAATCAATGCCAAAAAAAGAACTAGACCTCTGTAGGGTCTAACTCCCAGTGTGGCCCTGGAAGCACAAGGTACTTTCTTGCTATGTACCATGTCACAGATTTTTCTGTCATTTCTAAGCCTTTTTCTGCTACTACATGTTGGACTGGGGAAGAAACCTGACAATATCCTGATTAAGTTGCAAACATGCATCAGCTCCTTTACCCTGCAGTACAAGGGAATTTAAACATTCTGAGAAGAAAAATGTCTTCAGGCATGAGGCAGAAAAAAAAAAGAGTAAGTTTTCAGAAACTCCAGCTGTAAAAGAAAAGTGAAAAACACAAGCTCTTCAGAGTATGAAAGGTTCAAGAGGGTAGGAGAACCAATGCCTTGAGATTTAAAGAAGGGCTGTGTTGGCTTAATAGAAACTTACCCCAGCTTTTTTCCTACTTTGAGAGGGGGGAGCATTGCCTACAAAAGGAAAGAAAGGAGAAGTCTGGCTGCTTTGAAGGCTGTTAAGTGTGCTTACCTACTGGGGGAAGCGGGAAAAGGGAGAGCCAGTTCATGAGAATAGTCAGTGCATCCCAAAGTGAACTGCTGTTGGCTCTGGGAGGCCAGCAGGATTTTCTTGATCTAGTTTAAGAAGTAATTTTGCTAATTCAAAGGTTATATCCTTGGTTTTTATTTGACAAATATGAGGTTGCAGAGACTGTTCCTTTGGTTTTATGGGGGAGGTTGTTGATGTGACAGCATAGAGAAAAGATCTTTACTTAGTAGGATGAAAAAGATGGAAAGCTGTAGAGAAAGCATGCATGATCCTGACCCCATTCCTATCAGCATAAACAGTGATTTAGTTCAGAATAACACTGGCATGAACAGCTTCACTCTTGATATTTTTCACTACTTTCTGCCCACCAAGTGTTTGTGTTCTCTCTCTCCTTGCTGAGCATCCAAACAAAAGTGCAGTTCATACCTGCATTTGTGCACTCAATGTCCAAAGCCATCTCGGAGCAAGGTGGTGCCTTATAGGATATTTTCCCTCTGAGGAACTCCTGGGTAATGAGATTCCCCAGTAGCTTCCATGAATAAAGTATATGGTAAGAGTATAGCAGGTTAGTATCCAAGGTGCTCCAACATAAGAACTACTGGAAGGATTGCAGGAAGCTTTAATTTACTCTGTCATGCATCCTTCATGACTTCAAACTCTACAGTTGTGAAATATGATAAAAAGTGAGCTCCTAAAAGCTAAGCTCCTATAAACTTTATCCTTTGAACACAAGTCCTTTTGGATAAATATCATGTTCTGCAGCCCCCACTTGTGCTGTGGGGCTCCTCCTGTGGACATCTGAGCCACATGTGGAATCAGAAAAAGGTGACTGTGGTTAGGACTTGAGCTACCAGCACTATATAGGGATGAAATCACCCATCAGAGAGCTATCAAGATGCCTTCACCATTTCCATGACCCTGAAGACTGGTGGTACCTTAGCAAAAATAGAAAAGAATGAATTTTGTAAGGTCTACTTGTAAATTTGTAATGACTGAAACAGAAACCAGGTCTTGCTCTCTCCTGACAAGTTGGATATGTGCAAGTTACCTGTGCTTTGAGTCTATATTTAGTCATGATTTAATTTGCACATGGTGAGAAGGAATTTTTGGCATTTGCTCTGTGGGTTGGCAGACTGTCAAGTAATTCTAGAATTCATTGAGACTAGAAGAGGCTCTGGGCTGACCTGTCACAAGAAAATGATTTTGTTTTCCTTAATCAGTCTACCAGAGCTGGTACCTTGAGTATCCTTCATCTAATTTTCTTGCATGCTGGAATTTGACAAATATAAGAATGGTATTTTTCACTCATTTGCAATAGTGCTTTTCTTTCAATGGTATTAAAATGCTCCTCAAATGCCAAACTTCTTTGTGAAAATATTCACGTATCAGTTTTAGTAATATAACTAAATATTTAGTTATAGCTGTCTATCTCCCAGGGGTTTTGTGAAGCTTGTTTAATTGAGGTTTGAACTGTCATTATTTGTGAGATGAGATTATCTATCATTCATGAGCTTTCAACTGAATACCAGTTTGTTTGGAAAGGAGCATGCTGGCAAATCCTGAAAGTTTCGTGATTTCCTGCACACATAATTATTCCTCCAAATATTCACTCTGTACAGTTTGTTATTTATTACTAGATGTTCATTATCCACAGTTTGTCATTTTTTTATATTCCTGTCTAAAAAACAGTCACCCAGTCAGGTACCAGAAGTAACAGTATGTGACTTCTATGACCATTCACATATACAGGAACTTGCACAATCAAAGCAAACAGAGCATGAATAATGTGCAGACAAAATTTGTTTACATGAGCTATTCCATGAGTATTTATGAACTAGAAACACATTTGTAGAAATTAGGATCAGAGTGCAAGGAGAAAAACAGAGCCAAAATTGCTGGAATTCAATTTCTACCCATAATTTATGCTGGTGTTACAGATAGGTAAACTCTAAGTTCAGATGAGTCCCACAGAGTTGTGCAGCAATTTGGTGGGACCAGAAGGGAAATGGCAACCTGGGGTCAACCCTGCATGGCAATGCTTTCCCTGCCTCCCATCAGGCTGCTGTGCTGTGACCCCTGCTAGGCTGAATTGCAGATCTGCAGCCATCTCCAACCTGACATTAGATTCACCTACATTCCACACTTGTATTTTCCTCTGTGTTTCCCACCACAGCATGGGAGATGCTCCTCTTGCACCAAAGGCAGGACAACTGTGGGAGCAATCCATGCTATGGACTGCAGGAATTTCAAACCTGTCTCAGAATCAAGACAGCCTAGTAGCTCAAACACTGTCTGGGTTTCCAGCTAGCAGAGGTCCAGGCTGTTGTAAAATACACACTAATTCATCCAACATGCCTGCCATAATTTCCCAGAGCACCCAAATGGATGGATGGAAAAGTGGAGCTTTCCTTATTTTTATTGCCTTTGTTTTTAGCATGTTGTCAGGTTTAACGCCAGATGGCAACTAAGTACTGTCAAGCAGCTTGCTCATTCCCCTCCACCTCATGGGTTGAGATAAGAACAGTTTAATAATTGAAATAAGGGAAGAAGAAGAAGAAGAAGAAGAAGAAGAAGAAGAAGAAGAAGAAGAAGAAGAAGAAGAAGAAGAAGAAGAAGAAGAAGAAGAAGAAGAAGAAGAAGAAGAAGNGAAGGGGAGGAGGAGGAGGAGGAAGGGGAGGAGGAAGGGGAGGAGGAGGAGGACGAGAAGAAGAAAAAAAGAAGAGGAAGGAGAAGAAGAAGAAGAAGGAGAAGAAGAAGAAGAAGAAGAAGAAGAAGAAGAAAAAGAAGAAGAAGAAGATGAAGATGAAGATGAAGATGAAGATGAAGAAGAAGAAAGAAAGAGTGGAATAAAACCCAAGACAAAAAAGTTATGCATAATAAAAATTGTTCACCACTCACTGACCACTGGCCAGCTTGTCCACCAGCTGCAACTGCCCTCTCACAGCCAGTTTATACACTGGGCATGACATTCTGTTGTGTGGAATATTCCTTTGTCCTGTTCAGGTCACCTCTCCTGGCCTTGCTCTCTCAGGGATTCTTGTGCACCTGTTCCCTGGCAGAGCAAGGACTGCAAAGTCCTTGATTTAGAGAAAGAACTACTGAGCAACAACCAAAGCATCAGTTTGTTATCAACGTTATTCTAATATTAAATCCAAAACACAGCACTGTACCAGATGCTAGCAGTAATATTAACTCAAGCCCAGTGAAATGAGAAAGTTGACTACTTTTTTTGAAACATATACAAAAGTACAGCTTTTGCACTTACAGATTTCTTATGCAGTTTTACATAGCCAGAGGATCACAGGGGTATTAGACTGCTCTGTATTATTTCCTTGTAGAAAAGGCATCTTCTTACCCACAAAATCAAGCAGGGACTTAGATTAAAAGCAGACAAGAGCCTGAGAGCATAAGCAATGTATTAAAATCCCCTTTTGTCTTTCATCTGGCAATAAAATCCTGCCTCGTGTTTAAAAACGCAAATGTTGCATATTTAAAAGCAAAGATTGCATGCGTTACACCGACCAGCTGCATAAATCCTAGTGGCCTTGGAAAATTAATGTTTTGTTTTAAGCAAAGCTGAAGTTACTAATGTTATTTCACTCTATCAATAGCGAGTACATTAACATTATCTAGTGTCTGCAAGCACACTATTAATTTACCTTGTACTGTCCCAATAGAGGGAAAAGAATTGTTCGAGGCAATGAGGCATATCCACTTCCACTCCTTGGGACTCCTTACCTCCAAATAATCAATATTAATGTGGTGAAGGGAGGGCAGAGAGGAAAAGGATTCTCTGACTGATTTATTAGCTAAAGCCACATCACAGTGGAACAAGAGTCTGAAGATTCTTTACTAGACTGAACAGACATTAAATGGTTTATCAAGGGTGGAGTCACTGTCACAATGTCCATGTGAAGTCAGGATTAATATGACATTTCCTATCCAGGAGGATGACAGATATAACTTTCCATTTCCAAAATGATACATTCTTGATTGTAGAAAAAAAATCCAATATGTTCTCGAAAATACTTGCTCGCTCCAGCATCATTTTTTTTTTTTTTCTCTCTTAAGGAAAATGTTTTCTTACAGAAAAGCAGGTTGTTTTCTCTGATGAGAAGTTCTTTTTGCCTACAGGTCAGATGAGCAACACAACACACAGTTCTTAACAATATGTTGGCAACTCCCTGGCAAAGTGTAATTGGCATAAAGTAAAAAAAAATGAAATGCTGGGGGGGTGGGGGGCCATTTTTTAAGTAACATGACCTGAATATTTCTTTTTAAATGATGAGAGAAGTAATTGCCATAGAATGACCTTTTGTCCTTTTGACCTTCAGCAAGCAAAAAGTTACTTTTAAAATTGCATTATGGCAGCAAATGCTGTAATCTATACATAGGCTGAAGTCAGAGAGGGATGGCAAGCACACTGAGGCAGTACTGAAACATTTGGTACTGGCTGTCCACAATAACACATGCTTCCACTTGAAGATATAGATAACAGTCACAAAAAAAGCTCAGCTAGGGGGAAAAAGATGACTCAAACAGTGTCAGAAAAAGCAGTTTATTTTCTCCATGTTGATAACAAGAGTAGAATACAGGTCTGAGTACTTAACTCCCTACTGTAAGATATAAAACATGTGTGCTTAACTTCCTTTCTTTACTAATCATTATCTCAAACTAAGATTAAAGAATGCCTAAACCCATGCCTATACAAGTACAGTTATTATAAGGGAAAGCACCACTGGGTGCTCATCAAACCTGCAGTTAGGGCTTTATAAAGAAGGATGTCCCAAAGGCAGACCAGGCAAGATGTTCATATTGTCCCTTAAGTACTGTGGCCCAGGGCATACTTGGAGTTCAGAGGAAAATTAACTGGGTGGGCAATTTCAGGCTGGAATTAGAACACAAAGCAACTTTTAGAATGATGGCACAATTATGAAAAGAAGGGGGTGACAATCCAGGCTATGCAGTGGTGACAATGGGGAGGGATGAAGTGCTGTTGACCTTTTCTCTGTGCTCTGCTTTTCTCAGTGCTGGAGAGAATTCAACCTCTGAGAGAACTGACATTTTTTGGGATGGTTTTTCGCAGTGACCTACAGTGCAATATGTATCATAGAATCACAGAAAGGTTTGGGTTGGAAGGAACCTTAAACATCATCTTGTTCCAACACCTCTGCCATGGGCAGGGACACCTTCCACTAGACCAGGTTGCTCCCAGCTCCATCCATCCTGGCCTTGAACACTCCCAGGGATGGGGCATCCACAGCTTCTCCAGGGAAATTGTGCCAGGGTCTCACCACCTCTAGGAGTAAAGAATTTCCTCCTAATATCCAATCTAAACCTGGTTTCTTTCAGTTAAACTGGAACTCCCTCCTTGTCGTATATCACCCTGGTTTAAGTATCTGCAGTGTGGACTTTTACATAACTTATCAACTTTCTTCAAATGTGTGTTTTGGGATCAGAGGAGCTGCACCCAAGGCTCAGTTCATTACATCACCTTTAGCCAAACACAATCTGTCAAGGTTTATTCTTTATTTCTTTTCACAAACTGAAGTGAGGACACTGTCCACTGCAAAGTGTGTGCTGTGCTTTCTGTGTGTTACTTAACACAACATGAATCTGCCTCTAAGTGTATGGCAGGTTTATGCAGCCAAAATGGGAGGTTTTAAAAGAAGTGAATCAAGGGGCCATAACTAAGAGTAATGGGATGATATTAAGTGAGACAAGTGGTACAGTGAGTGTCAAGAAATGCTCCTGGGCAGTGCAGGCACTTGGACTGTGGAGGAGGCTCTTGGGGGATGGACACTACATAATGTGCACTTAACAATATCTAAAAGGCACAACATTGCACTCACTGGTGCCCAGACTAAATGATATTGCAGGGGCTTACTGCCCTTTATTCTAGGTACTAGGCTCTAAATCATTGTTTAAAACCTATATAACCTAATTCTTCTCTGAGGTAACTTATCTGAAGTTCTCAAGGGTGAAAATGAGCCCTCACAAGTAGGAGAGAGTACTGCAACACCTGGAGGCAACACTAAGAAACAACTGAGATTTTTGTAACGGATAAATTCAGTTTAGTTTGAGACAGGAAATAATTCCATTTCTCTCTAGTTTCATGGAAATTACACCCTAGAAAACTCCCCTGAAGGGTATCCAGTTGCAAATACTCTGTAAACAGAAAAAAATATCATGCACTGTGGTCTTATATCAAACTTTCCCTCCTGAGTCTAAGGATAAACAAAACAGGAAAGGCAGAAATCTCAATGAATATATCTAAACTAAACACCTATTAAAAATATGTGATTTTAGTTTTTTTTTTTTTTGTTTGTTTGTTTGTTTGTTTTTTTTTTGAGAAGAATATCTGTTTGCAACAGCTGCTGGAAGCAGCTTTTTATTTCTTTATATATTACTATCACTTCTAATTATTTCAGTCCTTAGAAAGATTGATTATGTTTTCAAATCCTGCTTTCTTGATAGGTATAAGCCTTGTGCTTATACAGAAGATAACTCATCCTTGATTGTCAGAGATTGTCTGAGACTGATGGGTGCACCCAGCCTGTTTTAGAACTCACATCTTCAGTAACTACCAAGAGAATGACCCTGAGATTTGCTCAGCTGGACAGAGCATGATCCTCTAACACCAAGGTTTGTAGATTTAATCCTCATATGGGCCATTCACTTTAGAGCTGGGCTTGATGATCCTTGTGGGTCCCTTCCTCCTCAGAATATCCTATGATCTGGAGTGGAGGAGTAGGGTCAGTGTTGCTTGGAAACAAACAGAAAATAAGAGTTAGTTAAATAGAGGTGACTCACTATAGAGTTAGAATGTTTATTCCCATGATACCAATATCCTGGTTTTTAATCCTGCTTTCTGGAGAGTACTGAAGAAGATATCAGCCAATATGTAATTTTGTTTTCATATTCCTGATTAGAAATACAGAACCAAGACAGGAATAGCAACCTCCTCATTACCTTTCCATCCTGAGAGGAGGTTCTGAAATCCTTAGTGGAAATCACATGAGATTTCCTGGGACATTTTGTATCTTTGGAACACTCAGGGATTCCAGAGATGCTCCTAAAAGATATGTGATACTTGATGAAGTGCACTGAGATGATGTGTGAAGATACCTACAGACATTAGTTCCTCAGCTCTGTGAAAGTCAATAGCAACAGGATCAAGTTCTATCTGACTAGCAACAATTTCTTGTCAGTACTGTGAATCTTAGTTGGCCAGTATTGATAATAGTCTTCTTTTACCTTTGCATGGACACTAATTTGAGATGTATTAGGATGTACTTAGCACAAACATGAAAGACAGGACAGAAAAAGAGATGGTTTGGTTGCTCTGCTTGAAGGAAACATCCAAGCAGTGCCTTCTGGTTAAGATGGTGTGCATGGTTTGGCCCTAAGAACCACCCTACACTCCTCTCCTGAGCATGAACTGCAGCATCTCCTCACAGAGCTGGTGCTGTGTCTACATCTCCAGCTCTACAATTTGTCTTTGCTCTTCCACCTTCTGCTCTTGGAGGTTTTAGCATTGCTTTTTCTCTAAAAGAGCTGTTACTAAATGGATACCTTGACCTCAGCAAAGCAGAGAAAAGGAGAGATTTCTTCAGCAGGAGAACAAGAAAGGAAGATCTCATAATCTTCCCACTTCCTTCCTGCATTTGCAAGGCCAAAAGAGAAATTGAAGCAAGTAACCCTCTGCCCTTAGTGCAGCAGCCACTGTCTCATTAGCCCAAGCATGTTCCATCCCCCTTCTTTAAGTACAGATCTACACTCTCATCCTCCTTGCTGTTTCTTACCTCCTATTCACATTTATTATTGATATCACCTATCAATAATGCTATCTGCTGCTTCAAGAGTTTGGCCTGTCTGCCAGATCCCAACTTTCAAGTGCTCTTTGCTTCACCTCATTATATTTTTAATGACCTACGCATTTTTTTTTTCTTTTCCATGCTGTGCCTGTCCCCTTCCTCACAAAGTGTGAGAGAGAAAGGTGTTGGCTGAGTAGGGGCAAAGAGAACAATGTTGGTGCTTTAAACAGTTGCTCCCACACTGCCCCTCAGCTCACCAACCAGTTTAGCAGCCTCTGCAAAGGTAGAAAATGCACTTGTTTAAAACTGTATTCAAGCATGGATGCTTGCTCACAACCACCACACAAGAGAGAGAGTAAAACCTACTTATTTCCTGCAATTTTGCTGCAAATAGCTGTACTTGATCTTTGAAAAGACAGATCTCTTCATCAGATTTCCCAGCTTTATGAATTGCAATCTTCAGCCTATTTTATCTTCTTTTTGTTTTCAAAATCAGCTCATTTTATAATGGCTAAGGTAACATCCTGTTACTCAGAGGACATAGCAACATTAGAGCAGTTATACCTGAGAACAGGATTACAGCATTCAACCAGACAGACTCAGTGACAAACACAGGCAGGATTAGTAAATTAGTCTAATATTTAATTTGACAGCCTTGTATAACTGAAAAACCTGATCACAAAGGATTTGCCAATGATATCAGAATAACACCAGCATACATATTTTGAGTCCATAGAGGAAGTTTCTTTGCCCTTTACCTTTTAAGAGCTCTGTCCTGACTCTAGTCTGATACAGCATTCTGTCTCATGTTGCCATTTCCGCTGTCTGCGGGCTCTGTGAGTCTGTTCAGCTCAAAAGACACATGTGTTATGTTTCCAGAAACCAAATCAACCAATTATGTCATTTCCCATTATTATAGTTATTTAATTGAAAAAGAATAACAACAGAAGAAATGCAACAGGCAGGCAAGATCCAACTTTCTTGTTGAGTGGAGTGAGCCTGCCATGCTGCTTCTGTCCATCTCAGCCTGCTCAGGGTCGTGATGTGATGGTCAAACCTTCCAAGCTTTGACAGAGGGGGGGCCCATGGAAGGTAAAAGTATTGCAGTCACATCTAGTCACTGGTCCTCCAACTCTACAAACCACATTGTGACTTCATCAACAAATGTGATTTTCAGGGTATCTATAGAAGGGTCAAAATGTGATTTTAAGTGGGTGCAATAATTAATTACACGGGGCAGAAGTCAGAAGGAACAGGAGGGTGTTGTGAAGACACTGTAAGTATCTGAACAGAGGAGACAGAGTCAAGTGCTCTTATGCTGCCTGAAGGTCATGCACACACAATACAATTAAGCAGACATGCCCCCACTCAGAAACAGTGCACTTTGCTAACAGGCTATCAGCAACGTGTGCATCTTTCCACTGCACATCAAGGAGCAGTTCCAGTCACAATCAGAGATGTGCAGGATACTCAGGAACAGCTGAGCTCTCTGAGATCCATCTTGTTGGTAGTCCCTTCAGCACAGTCTGTACCTGGGTCTGGGAAGGAAACTGGTGAATGCTGCACACCATTCAGTGGTTGCTGTACTGCAAAAGGATGGCTCTGCATGCTGTCTACACCCTGGCCTACCACCAGAAGCCTTTCTAGGATTCAGGAAGGTCAAGGTGTCTGCTTTGCCATGGTGGAGCTGCAACAGAGCTGACCCTTTGTTAACCTCCAGTAAAGGGGCAGATAATTTACAGTCTGGTCTTGGTATCACAATTCCAAGGCTTCAGGACACAGAATTATCCTGATCTCTTACTTGAACGGGCAAGGCACAGCATGAGCATGACTAGAATTGGTGCCTCTGGGTGTATTATAGAATTTATAGATATGGAGACACAACATACAAGGATTTTTGTCTTATCAGATTGATGTCCTCTATGCTCATACCTTTGGAAGAACTGTGATAATTGAGATAATCCTCATCCCTTAAAGCAGCTTTTTAAGCTGTGATTATTTTGGCAGCACAGCTCAAGTTTTATCACTCACAGAATGCAGAGGAAGAAAAGGAATAAAAAACACATATTCTTTTTTTTGTTCAGCTTTAACCCAAATAAGCCCAGGCCACTGAAAAGAAGAAGAAGAAATACCTCCCTGTACTCATGTCTCCTCTGATTACTGTCCAGGCATTCACATTTGCTAGAAAATACCTCTCTAATTATTTTATCACTCTTACATACTCGGAATATTCTTACAAAAAAAGGATTTCTGAAATGCACAATCTTTTTCTCTGCATAAAAATGGTCTGTAATTGTGAACATCTATGTCCAGAGCAAGAACAGAACATGGGAACTTCAAAACCAAATCCAAGACTTATCAAAGTTTTCAGAACAAGAAAAATTTCTCTAGCCTTCTTTTAGATATATCATAATAACTGAGCTTCATCTTCCTGTATTGAGTCACCTTGCTAACAAAAATACATGTGGTATCTAAGGCTTGCTACTTTCTTTGAATTTCCTATTTGCTATTTTAAAATCTTTTCTGTCTGTATTTACTGCTTTTGAGATGTATTCTCTGCCTGACAATGTGTGGGAATTCTGAGGGTGTGACTCAAGGCTGCAAATTTACTGAGGCACACTTATGTCAGATCTTCCTGACTCCAGCCTCAAACTTCCCATCATCATTAAAATAAATATTTGTGTCACCTTCAGTTCTGCCTACTCTGTGAGTACCATTGAAGCACAGAGTGGATTTCCCAAGTATCAACGTGGGACACAAATCCCTAGGTTAAGGACTAAAGTGACAAATTTAGGCACTATAATAACCAGATATATTAGAGGACTCACAGCCCTAATGCCAGTGCACATTGAATTCAAGATCCAAAACCAGGATTCACAAAAATCAATGATCCAGGTGAGGGTGTGTTGTAAATCATACCTTTTTTTCTTGTAGCTCTTGAACTGTGGAGTACAGAACTCCTTGAGAAACTGTAAGTCAAACTGCAAGTTGTCATGTTGCTTGTGCCTTCTTGGTATTCCACTTTATATGAAATTCTTAGAGGATGGAAACCTTGGCCATGGAAGTGGAATTGATACTAGATGGTCCTTTAAGGTTCTTTCCAATCCAAACATTTCTACTATTCTTATCTCTGCTGTGATGAAAAGTGTGAAATCTTCTTGCTGGAGCACATAGATCAGAGCTGGATCACAGAGGTTGCTTCTTTAGCAGCTTTCCAAGGCTTCTTGATAAAGGAGTATTATATGTAGAAGCAATTTCCAGGCACACAAGGGACAAGATAGTTGGGAACAGAGTCTGGATAAATAATGTATAATAAATCAGGGTAAATTGTCCCTGATCTAACTGATTTTTTCCATGTTGAAATAGCAGTGTCTGTGACCATGGGTGGGGTGGGATTTAAATAATTTACATCAGCTTTAGGAAAACTTTAGTTTCTTTAGTATCCTTGCAATCATAATGAGAATATATGCACTGGATGGGTGCACTGTTTGGTGAGTATTAAATTTACCAGATTGTCAAGCTCAAAGGTGTAGCTGTGATTCTGGATTCCATTATCAACAAAGAATGTCTCAAGAAATTAGGTTTCTTTAGCTTCGAAAAGAGAAAGTTAGGAGGAGACCTATTTGCTGTGTTCAACTACCTGAAGGGTAGCTATAAGAAAAACAAAGTTAGGCTTTTCTCAAAGAAAAGATGCAAAGGAAAAAGAGGAAATAGTCACAGTTGCCACAAGAGAGAGTTCAGTTAAATGCAGGGAATGATTCTTCACAGGTTAACCACAGAGACTGTGATCTTTCCATCCCTGAAGACTGCCACAGCTCAGCTGGACAAGGACCTGATCTAACAGACAGCTGGAGGTAACTTTAAAGCTAGTCTTGCTATGACAGGCATGGTGTCTAGATGACCTCCAGAAATCCCTCCACTCATCTGTGATTGCAATAATTTTGTGAAGCAAGAATGTAACCCAAAGAGGCCTCCTGCCCCAAAATGAAAAGTCCCAAAGCTTCTGGTCAGCTAAAAGAGGGAGGCAGAAAGCTGAGACCTGTGGGACCTGTTAAGGAGCATCCCAGTCCTGAGGGAGCTGGCTGATGTTGTTGCCCTAGGGAATTGTCTAATGTTATTGCCAAGCCATTTTTCATGATGTTTGAAAAGTCATGACACTCAGTTGAAGACCCTGGTGGCTGAAAAAAGGGAAGTATTGCACCTATTTTTAAAAGGTATAGAAAGGAGGTCCCTGGGAACTACCACCCTGTCAGACACCCCTCCGTGCCTGGGAAGATCAGGGAACAGACTCTCCTAGAAACCATGCTAAGGTATACAGAGAACAGGGAGGTGATTTGGGACAGCCAGCATGGCTTCACCAAGGGAAGGTCCTGCCTGACCAACTCAGGGGCTTCTATGATGGAGTGACCACATCAGTGGACAAGGGAAGGGCTACAGATGTCATTCACCTGTGTGGGAACTCAGTGCATCACCTCGGATGCTCTGAGTCCCAGGGAGAGCCCCCGGGGGGCTCAGAAGTCCTGGAATGTAGCCAAAAGTACCTGGTGGCTTGATTTTGACCCTTCGAGAGTCGTGCTATCTCAACATGAGGATTCACAGGTTTCTGAGGTGTAAATTGTGAAGGACAAATGCTTTTTTAGACTAGAACATAGGTTTTAGGATTCTGGTACAAGGGGGTACGATGGAGACAAGATGGAGGATTTAGGCCCGACCTCGTGGCTCTTCTTCTTCTTCTTGTCATCCATCTTCTGTGTGATGTATGCACTTTGGATTGGCTTATGCTAAAGGTGCACTGTTCAACAAAGGTGATGGGAATTGGTGAAAAATTGTAAATATCATACACGTAATTATCAGTATAAGAATGTTCTACTGCCCCAGGGGCGGGGAGTTTGCGTGTGGCTGCCTTGCTGGTCGGATCTCAGCTGGGCAGAAGAAAAACCTTTTAGATAAGATAAAATAAACAATCTGAGAAAAAGATCAAAAGAAGAGTCCAGACTCATCTGTTCATCGCAGGCTGTCTGCGGACCACCTTACGCGTGTCCGACAGAGACAGGCAGCCGATCGGACAACCTGGACTTCTGTAAAGGCTTTCACATAGTCCCCCACAACATCCTTTCTTCTAAGTCAGAGAGAGGGATGGATTTGATGGGCAGACTGTGCTGAATGAGGAATTGGTTGGGTGGTTGCATCCAGAGGGTGGTGGTCCATGTCAAAGTGTCTGGATGGACACAAATGATGTCACTCAAGGGTCTGTATTGGGACCAGGGATAATTAATTTCTTCCTCAATATCACAGACAGCAGAGTCAAGTGCACCTTCAGAAAATTTGCAAATGACACCAAGCTGAGTGGGGAGGTTGTCACACCTGAAGGACAGGATGCCACCTGGAGGGACCTGGACAAGCTTAAGAAGTGGGTCCATGGGAATCTCATGTGATTTAACCAAGCTAGGTGCAAGGTCCTGGTATAAATACAAGCTGGGGGATGAATAGATTGAAAAGAGCCCTGGGAAGAAGGACTTGTGGCTACTGGTAGATGAGAAGCTGGACATGACTTGGCAAAGCACACTCACAGCCCAGAATGCCAACTAATCCTGGGCTGCATTCAAAGAAGTGAGAGCTTCTTTCAGGTGAGGGATGGGATTCTGCCCCTCACTTCACTCTGGTGAGACCCCACCTACAGTGTCCATCCAGCTCTGCAGTCCCCAGGGCAGACAAGATGTGGGACCTATTGGAGAGAGTCCACAACAGGGACACAAAATGATCAGAGGGCTGGAACACCTCTGCTGTGATGACACAGCATCAGTGTGTCATCACCAGTCTGAGAGAGCTGAGGTTGTTCAGAGAAGAGAAGGATCCAGGAAGACCTCACTGCAGTCTTTCAATACTTCAATGAGGCTTCTAAGAAAGATGGGAACAGACTTCTTAGAAGATTCTGTGACAAGACAATGGGTATTGTTTATAAACTAAGAGATGGTAGATTCAGACTAGATATAAGAAATAAATCCTTTACAATGAGGGTGGTAAAACACTGGACCAGGTTGCCTGGAAATGTGGTAGTTGCCCCATCCATGCAAACAGTCAAAGTCATGCTATACTGAGCAACCTGATCTAGCTGGAGATGTCCCTGTTTATTGAAGGGGATTTGACTTGATGACCTTTAAAGGTCCCCTCCCACCCAAATTCTTCTATAATTCTATGAGAGACCTCTAAGGAAATGGAGACTCAGCAGGTCCCACAATGTAGTTCCCCTGGAATTGGCACTGCACAGAGTTACTACTTTTCTCAGAGAAACATGAAAGAAGGCAGAAATACAAGGGCCAGAAATATTGCTTCTTTGAAGTGGATCCTCATCTCTGCTTTCTCCTCATCTCTGCCCTTATCTTAAAGCACTAGTCAGTGAATGAGGAAGACTATTGATATATAAACCTGAGGAGCAGGAAAAGGAGTTTACTGTACCCTGGTCATTCTCACTGAGTGTTCTCACCTGCTGTTGGTGGCTTCTCTCCCATTAATTTGCTCTTCTTACATGTGCTGTTCGGAGACTATGACCTGTAGCTCTGCCCATGTATGTGCCAGAAAGTGTCACTTGGAAGAAACTGCATTTTATGAGGATTTTAGTTTCAGGAATACTCTAAATATTTCTGATATTTCCTTGGGACTGTAAACTGAGAAAAGGCATAATTTCTGAATCCCAGAAAGGCATAACATTAATTAGGTGGGGGCTCACTCAGCTCTTGCAAGATACTTTGTTTGAGACTTCAAAATCTTTTTTAGGCCTGGACCACCTTGTCCATTCTCTTCCTCACATACTACTAATATATTCCTTTATCCAGAGAGCTTTGTTTCTCCATATTGAGCTGCACTGAAGATAAACACTGTGTAGCTGGTTGGTGAGACACAAGGTGAGGTTCTGCACTGAGTCACTCTGGCTCGAGATAACCAGCAAGCAAATAAGAGAAATCAGAGTCACTGTCATATTGTGACACTTAATCTGTGTGTGCACTTATAAGAAAAGTCTAAATCAGTATAACTGATTTAAGTTTTTATATAATAAACTTAATATAAAGTATATAATCAGTATATACTTTATATACTGATTATAAAGTATAAAGTATATACTCAGTATATATATATATATATATATATATAATCCTATTATATATATATATATAATAGGAGAGTGTTTTCACCTCTCCTATTGTCCTTTTGTTTTATATGAGATTTTTCTTCCCTTGTTTCTGACTAGTGGTCAGGTTTATTGGTTTATTTTCCCCCATCAGTGTATCTTATCATTCCACTATTCAGCTCAGCAGATGAATTATTAATACTGGTTTTATGTTAAACATCCCTGCTTTGCACATAATTTGACCTTACTTACCGAAGATGTATCTGTGCAAACCCTTCAGAACACATTACCCTCACTGTGTCTATGAAAAATGTGTTTCTTCCTTGTGTTTGACTTACTTAACCAAGATTCAAAATACTTTGAACAGTCATGTGACCATTTTTATTAGCCCTTTTTTCATTACAGAGTAAGAAATAAAAAAATAAAACACTAACCTTTCTGAAAGCTAATTACCTTTTTGGTTGCTAGTAATTGTCCCTGTATTTTCATACTGGCATCTATTCTTGAACACACAGGGAAAGTGAAAAAATTAAAACTTGCCTTCCAGTATACTTAAAAAAAGACTTGATCATCAAGAAATATTCAGTGCAGCTTTCAAATGTGGTTTAGGAAGGAGCTGTAGCTTGTATTTACCTCAGGATAATTGGAAAAGGTCTCAGTTTATCATATTGGTTCTCTATTCAGCAAAATGTTTTCTTATACCTCTCCCAACGTAGTAAAATTTTAATCCTGTACTGAGCTCAGCAGGAACCATTTTAAACACCTGCTGTCTCAGTCATAATGTCCACCATCTTTCCCTTAGGGAATGTAGTTTCATTTCCATGTGGAACTTGAAAGGCAATTCCAAAGTCTTTATTGAAAAGGTGTATGTTTACCAATGGTCTGGTTCACTTCCAGCAAAAATAACAGGAGATGTCAGACATTTTGAAAGGCAAATGTTTGCTAACAATAATCCATTACAGAATAGTTATCAAGTAGCATAAAATATTCATTAAGTTAACAATTAGCATTGTGGTTATTCTGATGACCACTGAAATGTCATCTTGCTTTCTCAGCCCTGATCTACCCTTGCTTCCATAGTATTCTGTGGCAAGGATTTTCATAGCCCAATCAGAAATTCATGTCATTTTTTGAGTACCATTATTTCCTCCAGTTTCAGTTCTCCTATTGGTTTTCCAAATATTTTTTGTGTCTCCTTTTTCTCCTTGCCAAAACAAGAAAGTCTGGTCTTTTACAGTTTTCGCCGCTTGACAAATTCCTTCCTTATTGCACTAATTTCCATGCATACCTGGATCCCCTTAGGCTGTTTGTGGGAAGCAGTGGGCAGCACTGAAATAGGATGAGTTCTCAGCCTGTAGGTTTTCAACTTTCAATGGTTTTTGATTTCAGAATGTGCTCGTTGCTCACTTCCAGCAGCCTCCATTCACTGTGGTTTCAGAGGAGGAGGAAGAGACAGAGTAGTAGTCAGACAACACCTCAGTCCTTTCTGCCTGAGTGTAAATTTGGAGATCCTTCTCTTTGAAATCTGCTCTGACATGAATGGGGAAACCCTGTCAATCTGAGTTTCTTCAGATTTTTTTTTTTCTTGAGGAACCTCAGCATGTAAATTCATTGTTTTATTCAATCCTGGTGAAACAGGGCCTCAGCCATTTGTAACCCAGACAATATTGACCTCTTCATGCTTTTCAGTAAGCTGCATGAACATGTAAGGAAAAACTCATCCTATCTTCTATATGGCTTACCTTTTGCCAGTAATATAATTTAGTTTATTTGTAGATAAAAATGTACTTACATTCTCATGCTCACAACATGATAGGGAAAAAAAAGGTTTTAACTGTGAAACTGCAGCGACAAGAATATTTATATATACTAGATTACCAAATTGTAAATGTTTGGCAATTATCACTAGGACTAATTGTAAAAATTCACTCTTATTTATAACCAGTCAGAATGTCACTTATGAGACACTATTTTGAAGATATTAACTTTCCCTTTACTACTATTATCATCAATTTGAAAAAAATTGTTCATAAGGATTTAATTGTACCAATGCTTAGGCTTTCATTGGTAATCAAAGTTTGTTTAGATTCTGCTATCTGCCTCTGACACTTTGCTTTGCTTTCACGAGTGCTGCATTCTGCTGTCTTATCAGAATACATTCATTGCAGAAATGTAATAGACTGTTTCTCAATAGACACCTTCAGTGTTTAAATTATTTCTGAATGCCTTAAAAGTCAGCAAATTAAATTGCCCATTTCTGCCTTTTCACCAGGAAAATCAGAAAGAAAGAGATAATACAGACAAATAATTATCATCACAACTTTTACAGTAGAAGCTTAAAAATAAAGTCAATTAATTTAAATGTCAACTTATTGTCAGGTTAAGTTCTTAAATTTTTTAAATTTTTTTCCTCTTCAAATGTCAGCCTTGAATAAAAATTGTTGTCCAATATTAAATTATGTACCCAAATCTTCACTACAAGATAAACTTTTAGAAAGGAGTGGGCTGACAGCTTTACAAAATAACCAGGTATTTGAGAGTATCTCCTTCCTCTGATATTGGCATTTGATGAGTGCAGGGAAGCACTGTAAGTCTGTCCAGGCTGGAAACCATTTGGGCATAAATATTTGCATGGCTGGATTGTCAATATGTGTTGGAGATAAGCCAAACTTCCTAAAGTTCTTTTTCATTTTTATTTATGTAAAAAGAAGAGGAAAGTACCAGGATACAAAACAGGCTAAAACTCAACACTGCTCTTCTAGTCACCTTTATATCTATTAGTTTTCATAAGGAAAAATATGTCTTTTCCATCATATTGAAATGAAATGGGTAAATCCATGCCATCCACAACTCATTGACAGTGGCAGAGCAGCCTCCACTGACAGCAGGGCTGGATTTTAGATGTAAGAGCTACATGTCACTCATATCCAGAGTAGTAGCAGTAGTATTATTACTGCTGATGTATTCCATTTATATCAAATATCACTGATATGTGCCAGTTCCCCATAGATGTAGAGTTTCTTCATGATATGTGATTAATGCAGGAGACAGAGATCTAGTCTATAATGTTCCTCTTGTTCTGTTTATGTTCATTACAAGGGGTTTTTTTGGCTCACTTCTTTCCAAGTTACGACTTTGCTGTTGTTCCTATACAATCATGCCACAAATTGGTGTTACCATTCCTACATTTAATAGAGTTTTCACAGTTAATTAATACACTTCCGTGTTACTAAGCCTATTCAAATCCAATTCCAAATTCTGCTGTGAACTTTAATGAGTTTATCAGGCAGGATCCTGCAGGGGAAGTTGGCAGGGCACCACGTGGAGTCTTGTGTCTGCTTGACTCTGGCAAGTCACTTCTCCATCTCTCACCCAACATCTGCCCATCTTGCACAGTCAGCGAGCAAATCCTTCACTGGCCGTGGCCTGTGCCAGCAGTGCACTGCTGGAGCTGGCAGTTGTTGGAAAGCTGAATCAGGGCTTAGAACTCTGCTAAAAAACTCTACTTTGCTGTAAAACCAGGCAGTTTAGCAATGATAAAGGAGTAGGCTGAGGAAGGACTCAGTGCTAGGTGTTCTCCTTCTTAACAGAGTGCCCCACCTCCCTGCCATGGATAGGTCAGTTGTGGGTTCTTGAGGTCAGGATTGAAGGCACTTGAGATGGTAGTTCATGTTTGGACTCAGGTATTTATTATTTCTTATCAGTGAAACAGCCTCACAACCATGAGTTCTGCAGCCTTTCATTAGCAAGGCACCAAAGGGCTAACTATCTCTTGTTACAAGGTCTTTTAAGTCTGAACTATCCAACTAAGAAATGACACCTAGATTATTTTCCCTTTTAACCCAATAACTGACCCTTGGAAGCCTGCAATGTGGACTTTTCTGCCCAATTGCAAAACATCACCCAAACCCATGAAGAAGGAAGAAGAAGGTAAAGAAGAACAACCTGCCTCCACCCTAAAACCTCCATCTTGCTTCATATTTATTTCTATATTCTAAAACCCCAAACTCTAAGTTTTCCACCCTGTGATATTACACACTTCTAACCAACTACACACCCGTAATCCCAGTGCTATTAATCAATTTTGGAAGTGTTCTCCACAGCCTCAGGTCAAATGCAGCATTCTCTTGCAGGTCTGTGCCTTTCAGCACAGAAAGTTTAAAATTCTCAGTATCCAGGGTTCCAACAGCCAATGGTCAATATCACAGGATGTTAAAGATGAAGTTTCCTGTTCAGAAAATTCACATGAATTTTCAGGAAATTTCACATGCTTTGGACTTGACATCACTGCCTTAACCTTGGATGGAACATCCTCTCTAAACAACATATGATATCCAGTCAGTGTCTGTGAGCCATCTTTGTTTCACCAGTTTTGTACCACTGAAGTGCTCAACGTTGATGTGTGTTTTGTCTTTAAATGATAGTTTCAGTGTATGCATCTGTACTCCAGACAGAGAGGGAGACTGAGAAGGAGGCAGGAAATTTTACTCTTTGAACATAAATGCACTGAACACCTCAGGAATACATTATTTAATCTGTGATTTGATAGTGATCACTGTCAGTTACCCAAATCCAATTTAAACTAATTTTCTGTTCTTTTCTTCCTTTTTTTTTTGTCTTTAATTTTTAGCACTCCTGACACAAAAGACTAGAAGTGAAATATTAACAGAAAACTTGTGCCAGAAAAGCTCAACTCAAGAGTGTGCTGGGTAATCCAATTTTAATTTCCCAAGTTTCAAGTGTGTCATATGATACTTGGTCAATCAGTAACACTCAAACCAGTAGTCTGCTTTGCATTAACAAACAAAATTTCAACTGCTTCTTTAATGCTAAAAGAGGAAATAATTTGCCTGAATTAACTGACAAGTGGCACGTTTGTCAGTATGCAGTGGATAAAGAGGACAATGAATTGTAAATCCCCTGTGGAACATGCTTTTCACACAAGCTCTAGGGAAGTTGTTGATGTGGCCAAAAGCTCCTGTTTTTGATCTCAGTACACTTTCTAGTTGAGTCTTAGTTATGCCCATCTTTATTGTGGTTTTATCATTCAAACATGATACTTGATGCATCACAATATGCCTAGACAACACAATAACAAATTGGCTCCTGGCAGTACTGGTGTAGGACTGAAGTCTAAACTTTTGTTATAAGTTCTGTTCTACTCAGCTATGATAGACTAAAATAGACCTAGAGACAACTTTGGATCTACAATATTAACGATGTTCTGTAGCTCATAAAGGCTATGGAATAAGAAAAGTGCATATATCAAATGTATGTCAGAATTAGAAATTACTGATTCCCAGTTAAGACAATTTAAACACAACACCCAGGTTTGGTGATACTGCATCAGTGAGGTATTTGGCACTGAAGACTGGACAGTCAAGCTAGGATAGATCTTCCTTATCTCATTTTTGAAATATGAGATAGCAAATGTCTATCTCTCCCATCTTCCTAAATGAAACACTTGAATCTTTTCTTTTTCTTTTCTACAGCCTACTTGGCTGTAGGCCAAGTCTGTTCTTCAAAGTACAGTTGTCTACTATAATGTGTCCTAGAAGTGACAGGGACCTTCAGGATTAATGAAAACAATGATATGGGAAAGAATTGCAGTGGAATATTTGACTTACTGCAGTATTACACAGGTATGACCCAGAAGACATCTGCACATCCTGGAGCAATGGTGTAACTGGATTTGGCTGGGATAAAGTTCCACAGGTGAATTCCTTTGTCACAGCCTGTCTGGGGATTTGCCTTTGAGATTAAAACAGTCTGGACAACACAGCAGTGTTTTGGCTGTTGCTGGGCACCTCTTGTACAGTACCAAGGTTTTCTCACTCTTCCCCCACCCTCCCAAGTAAGAAGGTTGGGATTGAGCAACAGGCTGGGAGGAAACATATCTAGGAGAGCTGCCCCAAACTGACCAAAGAGTTATTCCATGCCACATGACATCATATTCAGCAATAAAACTCATGAGAGTTTTATTTAGGAGAAGGAAGCAGAAATTTCAGAGTTATGGCATTTGTCTTTCCAAGCACCTGTTATGCAAGCTGAGGCTCTTACCAGCTGGACATCTGCCCACCAACAGGAAATAGTGAATTAATGCACAGTTTTGCTTTACTTGCACATACAGATTTTGTTTTTCTTATTAAATTATCATTATCTTGATTCACAAGTCCTTTTGCCTTCCTTCAACTTCCTCCAGCTCCCATACCTTCCAAGATGGGAGTGAGGGAAAGTCAGGTTCAGTATTTGGCTGCTGTCTGGGGTCAGCCCATCACAACTGGCCTTACAGAATAGGAAAGTTATGGCTAAAGTTACAGAATAGGAAAGTTATGAGGCAGAACACAATGGGCAAGAGCAGAGGACCTTGCACATTCTCTTACATAACACACTTTATATAATGTTTCCAAAACTGATCTTGTTTTTCCAAGTACAATGGCAGGGGGGTGTTGGGACCTAATTTAAGACAACTGCATCAGGGATCTGCTTCTTAATGTGCACTGGGTTCTTCCTGTAGTTGGTGGTGGTCTATGGGCTGTCCTGAATCACCCAAACACCTGAGAGACAGTGGGGTACCTTGCCTGGGCTCTGACTGCTGGTCCAGAACAGCCCTGGGTATGTCATGGGTCTGCCAGCCCCACATGGCTCTGTGTGGATGCAACAGCCTGGTCAGAAAGCAAGAAAACTGGCTTTGTTTTCTCACAGTCAACTTGTGAGGCCTTTTAAGGAGTTGTAGAAAAACGATGATAGCTTGTTAGTATAAACAACCTGCAGGTGGTGTTTTCTTACTCTGTTTTTCTGTGCTTCTCAAGGACTGTGAGAAGATGTTTTTCTTAGTTAGCCAATCAAGTAGAATGTGTCAAATCTGTATGTAAAATAGAGGATTTTTCATATTAAAGTCTCTTCTCCTGCAAACCAGCCTTTGAGTGAATTTGTGTCATTTCTGGCTCAAGGGTGACACCTCTGCTGTCTTAAACACCTCCATACCTACCTGAGAGTGTCTGAATATTACCACTACCCAATGCAAGCAGAGGGGAGATCCCATTAGCTCCTAAAGTCAATGGAGCAGCTGAATTGCTCTCTGGGCTCTGTTGGCTAAGGTGACCAGATGAGTCAGGCAAGGGGATACCCATAGATGGGTGTCTGATGGCACCTGTGACACTCAAAGGGACCCAGGACTACCCAAGAACCTGAGACACAGTAATTCTAAGAGTACATGACTCCTGGGAGTGGCACCTGGAGGAAAAGCAGGGTGCACTAAATGTCTCATCCCACTGGAGGTGACATTCAAAAAACTGAAATATGTCTCTTAAATCTCAACCAGCCACAGCGAAGTCTTGGGCACTAAAAGCAGAGGTAAACATCTATTTGTAAATACTTACAATTAGGAGTATTAAAATGAATCTCCCCTGGTAAAGGCAGGATAACTGTGCCCAGGATGGGTGGGTAGCTGGTGCTATTTCATGGAGCTCTGCTCCTCATCCAGCTGCTGCTCCAGGCAAGCACCACCATCCCACAGGTTCTGTGCAGCAGCTGCCAGCCCTGGGAAGATGTCTCAGCTATCTGTGGGCATTGCAAATAACACTTGACACCTCTGAATAAGCAACTGACTCAAACCTCAAGATTCATTCAAGCAGTCTATCAAATAAAAAAGGAAACTCCAACACTGATGTGTTATGAAATGCTATGCTTAGAATCTGCATAATTGCAAATAATAGAGCTAAAATGCCTTTTGACTGTATTTGCTGTGATGAACTAAAATGGAGTCATCATATAATCATCAATAGCTGAAGGAAAACTCCTGTTGTGCAAAAACTAAGAGCTGTAAGTGATGCTAAAGAAACCAACAAAAATTCCACCAAGAAGAAAACCATATGAAACCTACTGTGAACTTCATAAAAAGCCTGCAAGCAAACTGGCTGATCCCATGAAGCAGATAAACTATACATGTGATGGAGGGATATTAAATTGATTATATGAGAAAACAGATTGGCAGCTCCCTGGCTGAGTCTCTGAACTCTTCAGTTTTGGTTTCAACAGGTTGCCTAATTTTCATTAGTACATGCATTTTTGGCAGTATTACTTACAGTCCACTGAAAATCTTTTTTAACTAATACTGCCAAAATTACACTACTGGAAAATTTGCTACGTCTTCACATTTTCATTTACATAACATTTAGGTGTTGTAATTTCTATGTGTGATGTTCACTGGGCAAACTTAGCTATTATACCTTTCCTAAAAGCATAATCAATTATTTTTTTCTTCTCCCTGGAACATCTGCAATAGTTTCTGATGTTGATGACCCTTCGATGCTTATCATATCCTCACAGCTAACACATAGAAATGGTTGCTTGAACTCTCCAAATTAAAGTGCAAACTGAACCAGAAACATAGAAATCAACAGTGACTGTTCCAGTCCAATGCACCTCTGCAAAGAGGAGAATGGATTTGTTTTACTTTGCTTTTGAGAAGAGTAGGAGCCCCACATATTCAGCTTCTATGTCTTGGTGGGCACAGTAATGAAGAAGTGAACAGTGCTAGCAAACTGCTGTTGTAGAAGTCTGAGAGTATTTAACTTCATCTTAGGTTCTGTGATAACAATTCACACATTTCCTGGAAAAACTTGATTTTTTCTTTATCTGATTGCACATGACAACTGGAAAATATAAAAGTCTTAGACTCTGGAAATCTATAAGATCACAAAATGTTAATTAAAAGCAGAGATGTGGATCTTCAGAGAATCTGTTGGTAAATTTCATCAGTATAGAGTCATAGAATTGTAGAATTTTTTGGTTTGAAAATATGTCTAAAGACCATCAAGTCCATCTCTTAATCCAGCACTGCCAAGTCCACCATGAAACCATGTCCTTACATATCAAATGTCTTTTAACTATCTGCAGAGATGGTAACTCAACCAAAACTCTGGGCAACCTGTTCCAGTGCTTGGCAGCCCTTTAGGTGAGGAACTTTTTCCTAATATCTGATCTAAACCTCCCCTGGTGTAACTTGAGGCCATTTCCTCTTGTCCTTCACTTGTCACCTGGGAGAGGAGACTGCCTCCCACCAGGATACAACCTCCAGGTAGCTGTAGTGAGCAATAAGGTCATCCCTGAGCCTCCTTTTCTCCAGGCTACACATCTCTCTCAGCTGCTCCTCATCAGATTTGTACTCCAGACCCTTCCCTGGATATGCTCCAGCACTCCAATGTGCATTTTGAATTGAGGGTCCCAAAACTGGACACAGGATTCAAGGTGTGGCCCTCCCCAGTGCCCAGCATGGAGGGACAGTCACCACCCTGGTCCTGCTGGCCACACTAGTGCTGACACAGAAATCCAGGAGGCCACCAGCCTTCTTGCCCACCTGGGCACACTCTGGTCCCTGATTTCCACTGGGCAGCTTTCCAGCCATTCTGCCCCCAGCCTGGAGCACTGCAGGGGCTTGTTGGGACATGAGGGCAGGAGGAATATATCCATGGAGTTACACTCATTTGCAACAATTGATGATCTCCCTGATGGAGTCCAGTAATCTTTCACCAGTGTTAGACAAAAAATGGTCCTAAATGTAACTAAAAAATACAAACTGGCTAGCTTATATTTAAAGAGAATTTGAAAAGACTGTTGCAATTGCAACTGCCATCATTGCCTTGTGTTCTCCTTTGCAAATCCATCTGCTGTTTCCTACCTTATAACCCTCATAACCTTTATAACCATTGCAACTCAACTGGAAATCTTGCCTTGCACAGTTCCTATTTCTACCTACAAGCATATTTTCAGCCATGTTTCAAAACAAAGTAAGATGATGTAGTGATCCATCATTGTAACTCCTTGCTAATATTAGCACCACTATTCCAGACTGTTCCTAATTAAGAGGGAAAACTAATCATTTGAATAAGTCACAGAAGACAAAAAGAGGAAGAGATAGAGAGAAAAATCTAGTTAAACTTAGAAACTACTTGTACATTCTAAAGAAAACAAGAGAGCAGTAAAAAAAATTGAGGCCAGTTGTGACTAAAAGTGAGGACTCTCCTTTCTATCTTGCAACTGATACCGGGTCTCAGTCCAAGGTGCTTTAAAAATAACTGTGATGTTACATGACTAAAATAAAACCTCTGTCTGTAAAAAAAAAAAAATCAAACTCACAGAGACATAAGGAGCTTGTACCAATACACAGCAGATTCTCAGAAAGCTGACTTTTTTTTTTTTTAGAAATACTGAGAAAGCTCCATGTTTAAAAAATAATTATGGTAGGAAGGTGTGTTTGTATAAAGGAGTTTGGCCTGAGAAAGATGCATCTAATTGAGCTGAAGTTGTGAATAAAGCAGGAGAAGCAAGGTGTTCCTCACAAGAGCTCTCTGAAATGGAGGCTGATAGCAAACAACAATCATATTTTCTCTCTTTACCTCAGAAACTCTGTAAAGAACAGAAGCCATGAAGCCATGCTATATTAGACCCCCTGTTGCCACTATCTTGCTTGAAAAGACAGCAGAAGATAACTATTTATTTCAAATATTCTCTATGTTGCTTTTGAGGCAGAAACTTCATTATCATGACTCTGAATGTGTTTATTTATTCAGATACCATTTATAATGCATCAAAGTTAACTTTTCCATGTTGTGACCTTATGAACACTGAAACAGTCAACCCTACAATGATTGTGGTCCCATAACCTGCTCTGTGTCTGACTTAGTGATTGACACTCTTCAGCTGTCTGAGAAATTATTCTTTCACTCGAGAAAAGATAACAAATAGATTTTAAATAATAATAAACAGGTTTTCCTGTGGTAGATTTTGACCTTTTGATGACAACTTGAAAACACTTTGACTCTGAAATGTCATACTGGTGTACTCTTGGTTGATCCAGGAATCTCAATTTATAAAGAAGAAAAGGGGTGTGAGACACAGGATTCATGAGTCAAAGACACAGCCAAGCAGCCAGACCTGTGTCAGCTGAAGTTGGAAACACAAAATAATTTGATTCTGAGCTTCCCCAGGAGACACTTTCATGAACATTTCATTGAATGATAATTTTTTTCTTTTGAAGCAGCCTCAGGAGATTTATTAATTTAATTAATTTTTTTTTTTTGGTGAATTAGGTGAGTTGTTGGCAGAGACACTATAGATATAAACACTCATCCACTGTAGACCAGCTTGATTTTCCTCAGTGGAACTGGTCATTTAGACATGAAGTATATTGCCTTCCACTAACCCTCTAAACCATTCCATTTTTTTTTAAAGCAGAATTTATTTGTGCTTTCTTTTGCTGCATAATATTTTATTGATCTAAAACATCACTATTTTTTCTTATCTTTTCCAATTTTGATAGATCCCAGATACAAAGGGGATACCAGCTCAGTTCTAAAAATAGGTTTTATTAATGTGTATTTTCATGGACTTTTTTTGGATGGAAATTACCTTAAGATTATTTCATTCCCTAATATTTTTCCTCCCAAGAGGCCTCTTCACCTGCATTGAGGAAAAAAAATGCTGATGTTTCTGTGCAGTAGAACTTCTTTCTCTGAAGTCACAGCCTCTCTGTCTCAGAGCCTGAGGGTTCTGTGTTATGGCTGGACTTTTTGGCCAAAGAGTTACTTCTGACCTGGGGTGCCAGGGCAGATTTGATGGTGATTTTTAGAAAGCAAGAGAATATAGAAAAGTAGGCATTTTAGTGCTGTGGAGTAAAGAAATAAGACTAGAGAGTTAGAGGGAGAAAATCACATTGTTGGCAGGACCTAGCTCTGAAAAATAAGGGCAAAACAATCTCTAGTTTTTAAAATAGTCTCTTGTGAGGTTTAGGTCTTTAGGAATTGGTGCTGTCTTCTATGTTGTTAGTAGGCAGCATTCATGTTTGATTAGAGCAGTGCTTCAGAAGAATAAAAACCAAATTAATGCACCAGCTCTCACATTTTAAATGCATCCAGATGCAGAGCTTTGGAAGGAGAATTTTGGATTTTTTACATGGTGCCAAACAGAGAAATAGCAGCTGAATTCCTGCATGGATGTACCAACCCACTGGATATCACACCTCAGCACCCAGAGCTGGTGTGCAGGTTTGGCACATGGAACCATTTCTCTACCATCAAGATACAAAGTGCAAAAAGCAATTTGCATTGAAAGGAATCAGCTTCCCTTACTTGGAGATGTGACTCTTCCCCTGAGAGTGAAGGTGATTGCTTTAGGGTGGGCACATCATGTGTGTGTGGCTGCAGTCAAATGAAAGGGATTTTACTTCTTGGGATCATGTAACTTGGAATCCATAAAACACCACAGCAGATCATCTCAGCCATTTTTTGCAGAGGCACACAGAATGATGCTATATCTTAATTTTCTTCCTTCTGTATGGTTTTGAGGCAGACTATCTTTCTAATCTATCAGTATTTATGAAATGCTCAGTTCTGAGTCTCAAGTAACTTAATTTCCTACAGAATATATAAATTGGAGATTGTTCTTTCTGTATAAATAACACATTCAGGTATAATTATGTTATCAGAAAGAGCTCAAAGAAATTTACAGGACAGAGTTTTGAAAGCAAGGTAGAAAACATTAGTATATAGCTCACAAACACTTAAGCATTGAAAAGAATCTCTGCCTTAATTGCTTGAAAATAAATTTCCAATTAATTAAGGAAAAAAGAAGATGAGCTAAATAAGGATTCTCAATTAATAATCCTGAAAACGGAAATTAAATCTCAGTCATTAAACTCATGTAATGTCTCTGCACCTAATTATGATTTCCCCAGAATTCCTCTTAAATTTATATTTCACATTATCTGAACTTAATGGCCCTTTTATAATTGGAGAAGATGTAAACTTAGCCTCAGCCTCGTGCATTGGACCAATCCTCAGTGAGGAAACTGCAAGTGCATGAGCAGTGTGAGTAACAAAGCAACACTGAGCTGAACAGAGTGGGGAGAGTGTCAGCATCTGGAAAACCACTAAAGGGGCAGCTGTGTGTATACACACACAGGCATGTACAGGACATCCTCTGTAGCTTCCTCTTCAAATGCTGTCATTCATGATGACTACAATACCCTAAGGAAAAAAGAAAGGGAAAAAGAAAGAGGAAAGAGAACAGAGAAAAGAGAAAGAGAAAAGAGAAAGAGGAATAAAAAAAGAAAGAAAAAGGAAAAGAAAAAGAAAAAGGAAAAGGAAAAGGAAAAGGAAAAGGAAAAGGAAAAGGAAAAGGAAAAGGAAAAGGAAAAATAAAAAGGAAAAGAAAAAGAAAAAGAAAAAGAAAAAGAAAAAGAAAAAGAAAAAAAGAAAAAGAAAAAGAAAAATAAGAAAAAGAAAAAGAAAAAGAAAAAGAAAAAGAAAAAGAAAAAGAAAAAGAAAAAGAAAAAGAAAAAGAAAAAGAAAAAGAAAAAGAAAAATAATTTTTCTAAGACTTTTTTTCTGAACTAATTTTATTATTAAAAGAGTAGCAGTCTGACTAATTTTCTCTAACTTTCCTTGACAATTTAAGGAAGTAAGCATATTATTCATGAAAACAGACCTCATGTATGCAGCATCCTGGGGCTGAAGTTCTGATCTGTATAAAGGTCATGTGCACAACTGTCAAAGCTTTATCACCTGACCAGCAGAGCTTTTGCATAACCCAAATTCCTGTTGTTTAAGAGGGACCAAATCAGCAGCTAAAGCCAGCACACAGCAATGATTTCATCTCTCATCTGCAAAATTAACTTGGAACTCTGTTCCTTCCTCAGGTCCTCAACATACTTGGTAGGCATTTCATGGATGTCAGACCCACTAATATTAAATTTCTTTCTCAAACCCATCCTTACAAATTTATGTCTAACATCCTTCTGGAAATATCCATTTAACAACAGAGATTCTTTGGCAAACTTGGGAAGCTTGTCATAAGGCTGTATTAGCCTATTAAAAATTTAAAATTACCCTGTGGATTAGGTAACTTCAGGCCCATGTGAAGGCCTTGTGTGTAAGTTTAGGGTTTGATGAAAAACAGGGAGATCAAGGGAGAGAGAGAAAGCCCTGGGATATCTAAAGGCAGCAAAACAAAGTGAAATCACAAAATATTTTGTTAACTGTTAAAAGGTTCTAGCAGGATTTATGGTCCCAACAAGACAACTGCCTGAAGGATAAATGATCCTAGTTTGGATCATTTGGATCATATCAAGTGTTTTGGGTGAGAAGAAGGAAAATGGCAGCAAGATAACTGCAGTGAAAAAATACACGACACAGGAAATTAGAGACCCAGCTAAGATTTTAAAGGAGCAAAGTAATGCAAAAGTTCCTTTTTGGTTCTGTTTGTGGTTTATTGCCCCTGTGGTGGGACATGAATATCCTTAAAACAGATGCAAAGTAAGAGATAAAAAATATTGTTAGGATCTCCACAAGAGACAGTGAAAATAGAATATACTTATAGGAACAAGCACGGGAAAAGCTTGGTCAAGATGAAGGGGCAGGAATCAATGTCTACAGGGAACTCTGCTGTCCCATCACTGCTGGTGGAGGTTTCAGGCTTCAAATCCTACTGCTATTTGCCTTCAGTTCAGCTGCTTAGAACATGAATTAGGGTCACCTAATCTATTTCAGAGAGATCCAAGCCCACATTTCATAAACCCTGTCCAGCTCTGGGAGTATTAAATATGCCCTGGTATGTCTGACATCCAGATAGAGCAAAAAACCTAGAAATAACAAAAGAAAGTGCTCCACTACTCCCTTTTCTTCCTGATGCAAATGCCCATTATGTAAAATTTTGTTAATGGTGGTAAATTCATATGGAATGATCAATAAGAACAATTTGTCCTTTCCATATTTCTGGGTCTAAAGTTATTGCTGCTTGTCCATTTCAGCTGGCTGCTGTTAGCTAAAGCAAGAACTGGTACTAGAGGGGAACTGCAAGTAAGCTGCATAGAAATGGAAAAGCAGCCTCCGTCTCAACAGAGTGGGAAGACGTCAAGCCATTTTAATACATAATTCTGGATTCTGAATATGTTTCTCAAGTGTGGAGCAGTATTTTATGCTTGACAATAACAGAGGTTACAAAAGGATTTGGGAGGCCTCTAATAAAATCTTTAATCAGTTGACAGAAGGATTTCATTATCTAGTATTATTAACATGCTTTATACAATGCCATGCTTTTGCCTGCATCCAGACAAAGCAAAGGCTATATCAGTACTTCTGCTTTTACTACTTGGAAAGGCTTAAAATTGGCCTTTCCATGAGTTCCCTGTAGGTATTCTCACAAGTAGTGGACTTAACACAGTACTTGACACTGTACTACAGCCAATAAATCCTGCACAAGTTACTTCAGTGTTCAGTGGATTGTAATATTTTTGATTGAAGATGGGAAATGATATCCCTCAGGCTGAGGCATGGGTCTGGAATGACATTAGTGGCTCATCATTTTCTTACACAAATCAGGAAGGATGTAGGTGAGACTCACAAATTTGATTTGGAGAGCTTTGTAAGATGTCAGGAGCTTCTCAGTAAATCAGTGGCTGGAGCTTGATGAAGAATGGTGATGGATGGTTTCAGATTGGCTGTGAAGCCCTTGTAGATCTTTTTTTGTAGCCCTTGTGTGTGATCTTTTCTGCAGAACAGGATCCTTCCACAGAGCTGAATTCAACAAACTGAAGATGCAGTTTGGGTTAATTATAGACTTGAAAGGTTTAGCTGCAGCACAAGCCTTTCTTTGCAGACATCAGAGTCTACCCATGTCTTTTAATGCACACCATGGCCAGAGAAGAGAATAGGATGAGAGGATATATCAAAAGCAAATGTTACTGTACAGTGTTAAATATTCACCAGAGTCTTCATTCCAGAACTAAACCACAGTCTCCTGGTTGAAACCTTTGTCTTTGTTAGAGCAAATTTTGGAATTTGTTTACATTTTTGCATTTTCAAACAGAGGCATTTTTTATGGTTTAGGAGCAGAAGAGGTTTGTCAGATGCCTGGCCTGATTCTACAACTTTCTGTAGATCTTCAAGGGAGTGTAGAGGGACTGCACTCCTCATGAAGGTGATGTAGTTAAACTCTCAACATAAGACAGGATGAATTAGGGTCACAGTGAATTTGGTAGATCTCACAGCAAGGCTTTCTTTTGACTCTCAGCTGCCTGGCAGAAAGGCTTGCTGATGAAAGCAGAGGTCAGAACTTCACAGATGGATATCAGTGAAGATCAATTCTTCTTCTTTCAAACACTTATCTTTAAACACAAACAGAATTTTCGAATGTCATGAGATCAGCTTAACTACAGTCCATATAACCACAGGTAAAGTGCACTGTGTTTCTCACCCTTTTTTCTCATTTCTTTAAATTCCTGCAGTGTAACAGAATATTTATCCTAAAGCAGTTGTAAGATGTTTACTTCTAGATGTGAATTTCTGCAGTTTCTGGCTGTGTTTTAATTTGGAAACCATTTCTAATGGCATGCTTGTAGAGGAAATTCTTGATGAGTAACTTATTTCTGTTTTAATCAATATAAAACAGTATATTTACATATTGTGAAGCAGAATTTAGCTGTCTGTGGTTTTCTCTAACTACACTCATGGAAAAAACTCTCAGCAAAATGGGTATAATTTCCTGCTTTAAAAATGTGTTTGTTGGTTTGGTTGGTGGGGTTTTTTTCTTTTTTTTTTTTTCTTTTTTTGTTTGTTTTTTGTTTTGTTTTGTTTTGTTTTTTTGTTAGCTGGTGGAGCCCTGAGACCTGCTTTTGTAAGTGGGAAGCCTGGAGCATTGATCTTGGGGTACCTGGACAGGGAGAGGGGAAAACAGTAGATTTGAAAGATTGTGTAGAACATGTGAAATATGCCATACATAAAACTCAATTTCTGTTGCATTGTGCAAATTTCTCAACTGAGTTCACCCACAGTTTGCACTACTGAAGTTGTCCATTGACACAAATTAGTGTTTTGTACACAGAGATCGACTTGCTGTAGTGAAGGAAGCCTGCTGAAATCCATAAAAACACTAGAACCTCTGACAGGGCACAGAGCTTTGTCTTTTTAACACTTTTGTGCTTTCCAGACTGACTAGAGATCAGCATCTACTGTAAAAATAAAACCTATGTTTTCTTTAATTTACCTCCTCCCACCCAGCAAAGGATGCCATATTTTCAGCTAGAGCCAGAGGAAAACTACACTCCCTTTACCTTTCCAAAACTTCTCATATAGTCATAGAATTCTTTGGACTGGAAGATATCTTAAAGATCACCTGGTTTGAAACCCCCTGCCATGGGCAGGGACACCTTCCCCTAGACCAGGTTGCTCAGGATTCCATCCAACTTGGCCTTGAGCATTTACAGGGATGGAGCAGCCCCAGCTTCTCTGGGCAATGTGTGCCAGGGCCTCACAGTGAAGAATTCCTTCCTAATATCTAATCTAAAACTATTCTCTTTCAGTTTGAAGCCATTCTCCTTTGTTCTGTCACTGCATTCTCTTGTAAATAGTCTCTCTTCAGTCTCAAGGGAGTGATTGCTGTTCCAGAAGTCTGACTGCAGCAAAGAGTTGAATCCCTAAATCTGTATCAGTATGTATGTTGGACATAGGGGAAAAGCAGGCTTTATTTTTTAACTTTTTTTTTTTTTTTTATTTTTTTTTTTTGCAATGCCAGCATGTTTGTGACTCATGAATTTTGTTTGGTAGAATTGCTTTAATAATTTAAACTTGCCAAAAGTGGCTGTGCCTCTCAGTAGTTTTTCATTATGAAAGATCCTCTGTGTTGCCCCTAGATAGTCTCATGCCAATAAAAAGAAACTGATTATTACATATTTTTTTGTCAAATGGAAGAAAAAATACCCAATGTGCTATAATAATAATGGCAATAATAAAAGATACTGACAATACTTAGAGATCAGCTGAATAAGCCCATTGACTTCACTATTTTTGGGAGTGTGCTTTCATGTCCCTTCTTGAAGACACTGTTGGAGTGTAATGTATTCTGCCTTCCAGATGACACACTACTTTTACCTTTCATGTACAATATAAGCTAATAACATCTCATGGCTTTTCAATTGGAGGTTGTTCTCCTATAAGCTGACAGTGATATGAACACTCCTGCAAGATATTATTTTTGGAACAATGGAGAGAGAATTGAAAATTCTACGATTAGTGACAAATTTTCAGTGGCAATCATTGTATATTGCCAGCACTGAGATCAATAGGAGAATTTTAGAAAAAATGTTCTACTCTGTGTGTGAAAAGAATGTGACCTATCATTAACACCTTCAGGCAAATAAGTGATGATTTAGGGCACTTAACAAAAGCTCATTTGTCTCTTAGGCTTTTGAAAATGAGGACAGGAATTGTAATAGCAACAGTGGGGAAATTTCTGAGCACATGAGAGATTTGAGATTGAAATTTCCTGTTGGAGTATTTTTTTACTGTACTGTTGAACTTGAGTTGTACTTTGAAGTTACATCAAGGGCATCCAGAGTATGCAGACAACCAGTCTCTGTCAAGTCCTAATACTAAAAAATGAATCACAGAAATTTGCAGCTACTTAGAACAGATGTTTTTATATTACCATTATAAACTTATAGAATTAGAGCCACTCAAATTAATAAATGTCAATAAAAATGTCATTAAGATCATGAACCTCAGCATAAAAATGAAATATACACATAAACACTCTCCAGTTGTATTCTAGCCATTATTCATGCTGTTCATCAGAGTGTGGACCAGTTAACATCCTTCCCTTCTGCTAAAAAAGAGTCCAGTGTCCAAAAAGGAGGAATGACAGATCCAAACATTTAGCCTATCCTTTCCTTCCAAGTGTTCGATAAAGTTAATTTAGGACATTTTGGTGTCATAGACATCCAATACTTTACATCTTCTAACAAAAGGCAAGGTTCCATGTCAATATTTTGACCAGATAAATCTCTCCATGTTCCTTCCACCAGTGTCTAAAGAGGGAATGTCCTTGTCAACCAGGTGTCTCCATCTGTTTGGGATGTGTTCCAACAGCACTCTATTTCATGCATGCTTTTAAATTCTGCTGTGTGGATGTTCAGCACTACAGATATTCTGTCAATACTTCTGAATGAGTTTCTCTGTTTCAAATCCCCCATTTTGTACCCATAAATTGTATCTCACATTATCCTGTTTTTCTCTTACAGGAGGCTGGATAGAAGGTGTATCGAGCCATTAGGTAATTTCCAAGGTACATTAATCATCTCACCAGAGTGTAAGAACAAGCTCACAAGTGCCAATATTCAAAGTGTTGTGCTTGGAGGTGTCCCAGTGCTCTTGAGGAAGGTCGAATAACACACAATAATGTAAATGACAGTGCTTTCACTAAACAATTATTCTACATAATGTTCCATAAAAGGAGCACAGAAATAGATACCCTGGGTCCAAAGATGATTTTTTGAACCAGACTGTCAGAAGCAGATATACCAATCTCTTCAGCAAATACGAGTGGAGTCCCTTTAGAGTTACCCTTCAAACAGTAGCTTTTATAATAAATGGATTTGAAATCAGACGCAAGTCAGAGCTAAGGCTCTCTTCAGAGTCAAGAAAATAAAGTTTGCACCAAATTCACAGTATGAAACTTCTGGTGATCTCAGTAGTGGGGCATATAAAATTCTTATATACTAAAACTGGTGGCACATTTCCCCTCTGTGATCTGGCTGCCCCAGCCTAACACCAGCAACCTCTGTTTTGCCAGCAGAGCTGCAGAGGAGTCCTTTCACTCTTGAGGTGCAAGCCCCAGTGTTATTCAGGCCAGCACGGGGTGTAAAACATAAGCTGCCCCCAGATACTGCTCAGGAGGGGGAGAATTCCCTTCCTAAGGAAGATTCTTTGGACTGGGCTGCAGGTAGGAGCCCAAACCCATCTCTCTTGATTCCCTCCCTGGGTTGAAAAATGCTTCAGATATCTCTGAAATTCTCTTCTGGCCAGAATTTTCTCTCATCTAGGGCCCAGTGCAAGATCTGCACAAAGGCACAGAC
>VZRH01003984.1:844284-888693 GCA_013397555.1 Urocynchramus pylzowi | reverse complement strand
TTCCTTCAGGCATATTTCAGCTTTTTTTCCTTTTTTTTTAAGGGCTCATCCATCAAAACACAGACAATCGTAGACGTGACTATCTTGGCAAGTCTGTGTGATCATTACAAAAGGGGAGTGGGAGATGATGATGACAGCTGTTTTTTTTGGAGAGAGAGACAGGAATTTTAGGTCTCATTTGATTCTTCCCTTTTACTGGCTTTTGCAAATGGCAGGAAGATTGCAATGTCTTCATTCCCAGAACAATATCAAATCTGTAAGCCTCAAATTTCACAGAATTACTTGTAAATTCAGATATCATTCCCAGTCACTATACAAAGGATATTAATGCTGGGATTAAACTACAGAATGACATCAACCAAATTAATTTTATCCCCTTGTATCCCCATATTCTCCATGTCCTGTACCTTGTCTGAAGTATGAATGAAAATTAATTTCCTATGGAGGGGGAATGGCTGCGAGAAGTAGTGAAGCAATTAATTACTGTAGATTTTGTTCTTCTTGACCAAGACATTTATATTTTCTTAACACTTAATTGATGCTGAGTTTTTAAGTAATGGAATAAGGAGAAGCTGAAGTGATATTATGTGGAATTGGATTACACTCCCCTTCTTCCTCCTTATCATCTGGGATGCTTGCTCACATTTTATAAAGGAGTTCCACAAGGTTAAAACTTACTGAGAATAAAATGTAGATCCTTGAGAAATAGGTGCTGGTTTTACTCAAACATCAATAAAAGATGGAGCATGCTGAAAACACCAAATGCATATTAAAAATGCAATAAATAATGGTTGAAAATTATGATTGAATTTTAAATTACAGCCAAAAATATTAGATCTTCAAATGGTCATCATGAACTTTCCTTTGTTACCATTTGCATATTGAAATTAGAATTTAAGGTTTCAACATATCCTTCCCAACGCTGTCTGAACATCAAAATAAACTCACCTTATGTAATTTTCTTTCACAGCTGATTTTCCCTTTTATCACATGACCATTAGAAGTGCAATGTGCATATGCATGCTTGGATTTGTACATATCTGGATTTTTCATGCTGTAAAGAACAGCAACACCTCTGTTCTTATCCAAGCATTACAAACCATTGTCATCAAGCAGTCCTCCACAGCCAGTGGTATTATAGCCCTTGGTTTAATAGCTGACTGACCCTTCTTGTCAGGTGAAGCAGAAATCTGTAGTCAAACTCATCCAAATGTGAGGATCAGCAGCAACTCTGTCTCACTTCACAGGACACCATGGAATTTCTATAAAGGGACCGTATCCTCTGCAGAGAGGATAAGCAAATTCATTGTCAGCTCTTTTCTCCCAGCAAGAAAGACTTCCAATTTAGAGTAGCTAATTAATAGTTAACTGTAATCTCTAGAGCTGTGTATTTTGAGGATAATAAACTCTAAAGCCTATATTTGAGGATAATAAACCCTATAAGCCTGGATAAATCTCTGTGGGAAGCATAACAAGACCAGCCCTCACCTGTATCTTGCCACACAGGTGTGAAACCCAGATCTGGGACTATTCATAACTTGTGGTCCCTTGTTAACCAGTTCTGAATCCACAGAACTGCTCCAGCACTGGTAGGGTGAATCTGGCTGTGGTAACTGCTGAAGGCAGCAAAAAACCAAGTTTCAGGCAGTCATACCTTTTGAGATACTTTCCAAGTTTCTAATCCCTGGTTTTGCTACCAGAAATTTCTTGGCATTTCTGTTGACACATACAGATTGTAGCAAGATGCAGAGCATCACAGAGCTTCCTGTGCAATTACATCAGTATTGCTAACCATGGTCCCCAGAAAGAAAGCTCAATATCAGCTGAGCAAAGCTGCATATTCAAAAAGGGTCCTACATTTTTGGACCCCCTGAGCAATATGCTGAAGTCCCCAAACTCTGTTTAGAGCCAGCATTACCCAGGGGTGATTGACATATGTGAAAAACTGGCACACAATGACAGGTACCAAAAATCCAAAGTTAGTTGCAAAATGTCTACCCAGTGAGACCAGCTTTAAAGTCAGGTAAAAAGTGCTTGGAAGAGTTAAAATGCAAGGTTAATATGAGTGCTCATTGCCATGCTTAATGCACAGAGTGCTATTTCCAGTGGTGGTCTTTCCCTTCCCCAAAAGAATTATTGAAAGTGACATTCCAATCTGACAGATGTTTAATTACATGTGAAACTCTCCTGAAGTCAAAAGCAGATTGAGTGTTTCTGCAGATAAAGAGAAATATACTGATTTAATTCTAACAGCAGCAGCAACATATTTCAATATTGTAAGGGTGCAAAGAGAATATCTAATAAAAAGTTAAGGATTTAGAAGAAACTTCACTGATAGGTTTATACACTATGATTTTTCCTTATCTGAATCATTTATAGAAATTTACACTGCTCTTATAGATATCTGACATTTTATCTACATTTAGTGCAAGTCTTGCATTCAGTTTCTGTCTATGTAGTTTCAAGTCCAGGGTTCCCCTTTGAATTCAGGTGATAAAGTTGAAAGTAATTCCAATCTAACTCTCAAAGTGTCAGTTAAACTTAAAATGAAGTCATAATTTTTGTTTTGATGAGTTTAAAAATAAATTTTGTGACCAGCCTCACACCCTGTCTTCTCAGGCCTCTATTTCCACTGCTGTTAAAATGTCTCCTGTCTTGGTCTTGCCATACTTAGGTGTTGATCTCATTGCCTGGAGGTGAGATCTACTGCTGGGGTTTCTAAACCTCCAGGTGAGGCTGACAGGTATCACACAGGACCTCTGGCAGACCTGGCTGCTTTTAGAACAGGAGCTAGAAGTCCTTTCTAATGATGCCTGATTACCCTGTTCAGACAATCAAATTTCACTCTTCTTTGTGAAATGGGGCAGAATAAATAAACTCCCCCACACATGTAAGATTCACCTCTGAGTTCTTAATTTTGGTTAAACCATGAGGGGTTTCTGCCTAGGCACTGCTGGTGAGACATTAGTGAAAGCAAATCACCATAACCACCACTTAGAATTTATGTTCTGATCCAATAAAAATGAGAAAATTTTGCTGTTGAAGGCTCTTTTCTCTGGACCCATACTGTGATTTACCAGGTATGATATATAGAAGCTGAACCATTTATACCAGAACACAGAAATGATGTTACTGCTCTGAATATCTCATTAAACCATGCACGTACTCTGATGAAAAATAGCTTTTGCAAAATCACATACACAGGCCACTCTGTCAGGATCATGGATAATCCTAGGAACACTCAATAATCACTGGCAGGATTTTGCTTTATAATTTACAAATATCTCCTTGGGAATTTTAGCCCTACAATGCACTGCCTCTACTTCAGGAAGGGTCACAAGGCGTTTGTGACATTGCTTACAATTCTTCTTGCCTCTTTGAATTTAAAAATGAAAGAGCTGAAAAAATAAATCAGGTTCAAAGCTTTAAATATCACATGGGAACTTTCCTGAAATCTCCCCTCGCCTGGCTCACACCAGAGCTTGCCTAATATAATTTTTGATATTTAAATGAAGTAGCAACAGCATATTAAACATATAGATATTGAGGATTTTGTTTTATAAGGACATACCTGGAAGCAGATGTTATTTTCAATCCCAAAAAGGTGTTTCTAACATTTCAGTGAAAGCAAAGGAGGATCAGCAGCTCTCCAGGCAATGCCACCAACAGGACCCAGTTGTTTGCTTGATGTTGGTGTTATAAACATGCACTTACCTTTTTTTTTTTTTTTTTTAATAGGCAATTACTTTTTAGTTTCAAGGGGAGCTTTGGTTTAATTTCCTTATTTGGTACATATGGAAGAGCTGCCTAAAGCACTAGGCAGGAACTTTTGACATTTCTATAAAAACCCAAGTGCAATCAATAGCTAGATATTGAGGTCAGAAAAGTAGCTACTGAAAAAGTTCAGTTAGTTACTGTAGTTTGCACAAAGAAACCACTTTTCATTTAAACCCACAGACTTACAATAGATGTTAGTGAAGGGCTATAGGGATGACATGATGTCAAAATAAAAATAAATTGTCAGTATAAATCCAGGGAGACACTGTCACAATATCAGCTTGAGACAAAATGACACCAATGCAAATTTTATAAGAAACAACTTTAAGATGTCAAGACACTGGTAAATTGATGTCAGTTCAGGTCTGCAGGGAGACTGTTAGGATTAAAAAAGAAAAACCTAAACAAACAAAAAAGCATTCCCAGAGTAATGGCTATAATAGGCATTTCTAATTTTGTCAGTTGAAGTTAGTTGTAGCAACACAAACATGTAGATACCATGGTTAAAATCTCAGCAAAAAAACCAAAAAAACCAACCAACCAAAACCACACACAAAACAAAAATAAAATATTGATAAAAAACATAATACACACTTGTTACATGTTTGTACAGTTAGGCACAGACATTTCCAGTTTAGACTGCTTCTATATTTAAATCCATAATCTCTGATGCTATTTCAGTTGACTAATAAGAAGTCTGGAAGCTTCTTCATGCAATACAAACCTCCTGTAGCTTTTTACCCATGCAGTGTGCAACAGAATTTATGGTGAGTTGAACAGATCAAATAGACAGCAGGAGCAGAGCTTGGCTCTTCCAGTCTCTCATTATCAGGCTTTGCTGGATCTCCTTGTCATCGTTTCACATGTCCTGTAATTCAGAATATCCTGGTAAATCTGAGCCTAACCCCACTAGTGACCAAGAAGGCTCAGAAACACAAACAGATTTATTTTGAAAGTCTTACAGGGTTTTCTAGGAGTGTTTTGAAGCACTGTTTTTGAGCAGTGGGATGTTGGGGGCAGTTGTGAGAACACTTAATGCCTGGCATCTCTTGAAGTCATTTACATTCAGGCAAAAGTGGGTGGAAATTCTGCCATGCGAAAGCGACATTTGCGAATGTGTAAATGACTGCACAGCGCTTTTGGAGCAGTCACAACCAGGGCCCTGCTCAGCACTGTGGTTCTGCCATGTGCAGCATTAACCTTTACCATGTTCTGCTTTCCCTGCACACAATAACAGCAGATCCTTGTCAGGGGGTGGTTACACAAGATGGTGCATATGCTTCCAGGCTCCCAGTCCCAGATCAAAAATACATGGCATGTAGCACAGATCTATCTATACTCATTCCTCATTCTAAATTGATTTGAAATACTTTAGGGTATACATCTGCCTCTGAAGACTTTTTGGCATAAATCCTGAATTTTAGGCCCTGGCTACTTTAAAATAGAAGCTATTATGCCACTAGGACCAAGGTGGATCAGGTTCCAACTGCCTGAAGTTCTGACAGACCACAGGTGCTCTATTTATCATCAACGTGAGCTCTGTAGAAATTAAATACGTTCTGCAACCCCATTTTGGTGTATGTTCAGTCATACAAACCCAAATAATAACAAAACCCACAGGCAATAATAATAATGACACCTTTGAAATCATTAATTCCTGAGTTTGTGTTTAGAAGCTGACTGAAAATATCACAGGGCCAGATTTCAACACCTTCCATGCTGGAGCATATCTGAAGTGAAACCATTGACGTCAGTGGAACGATTCCAGATTTATAGCTGCCAAGTTATGCACATCTCTGTGTGTGTCACTTTATGTTAGTTATTTAATGCATTGATTTGCATACCATAAGCAATTTGCATAGAACCAAAATTTGCATATGACAGCATGGAGCCACACCAACATGCCTGAAGAGACGAGGTGAGTAAGGCATCTGGAAACTGGGGTGAAGGTGTCTGTGGCTGTGTGCAGAAAGAGATGAGGGTCTGTGGCTGATTTGGGGGCTGATGCTATGACTACATCAATTAAACTGAGATACTGTGCCTTTCACCAGCCATCCTTGTGCATAGAAGTTTTGCCTAAAGGTGCCACAGCATTTCCTACCCAGGGCACAGCTGGGAGTGGAGACTGAAGGCTGATGCAGCAGGAGGAGAGGAGTCAGGAAGTAGGAGGGATGCTGGCCATGTTTTCTGGTGAAAACATCACTTGGTGGCTAACACTTGCCAAGTTAAATTTGCAGCCAGATGAGAGCAGACTCATGTGAAATACACATGTGAAAGATGTAATGAAAAATACATGGACTTGCTAAGCCCACAGATGTACTCTAGGGTAAATGGAATGAGAATTTAGCTAAAACTGACATGAATCATTGACATAAAGGAAACTGCCATCAGGAAGCTCTGGGATTATCAACAAAATCTTAGCTACTCTCTGCTCAAAGCACAAAACTCAGGTACTGATCCTTTGACCACTTTCTAAAAATTGCAAATAGTCTGGAGGAGCTATAAGAATTTTACTTTGAAGGGTTACCCAGTAACTCAGTTTGCATCATTAATATCCTTAGACTTCCAGGATGAAAGTAATGTTTTCCTCTTCAGAAATATCTCTGAGATTAATTGCCAACTGGCATTTCCCATGCTTGCACATCCACTCAACACCATCTGGGGTCCTTGAAGGGCAAACTGGGGAAAAGTGCAACCCTGCCAGGTTCTCTGGCTCCCTGGGTGCTCAATGCCTGCTAATGCCTACATTTTTAGCAAGAAATTCATGCTTCTGTGCAATTCTAAATCGGTGGCTCTTAGCAGCTTCTACAGAACTTCATCAGACCCATCCTTCTCTCTAAATGTCCTCAGTGGCTTTGAGGATGCTGTTGGAGATGCAGCCCTGCAGCCACATTCATTTCAAGCTGCAGTTCAGGTAGTTGATCATTGTGAGAAGAAGAAGGGCAGACCTGGAATCATGCTTCAACCTTGAGGGATTCAATCCCAACTGCTTTCCCATACACTTTTGGTGTTGCTTTCTTTGCTGGCAGCCAGGAGAGTTTTCTTTTCCAGGTGTCCTTATGTCAGGACTTAATCAGAATGCAGAGATACTGCCAGTTTCAGAGGCTAAGTAACCAGACCATTTCTGTTAGGAGACCTGGGGTGTCTGCAGTAAAACCTCTCCAAAAAATAAAAGCTCACCCAAGGAAGTTAGCTTAGTGGTACTGTGGGATCCCAGCTTGCTTTTCCCTAAATATATAAAGTTTGTATAATGAAAAAATGGTGTGTCCTTAGACTCTGTCTTCCTTGGGGACAAAGCTGTGCTCTTCACTCATTTTAACTAGCAGAAATTAGTTCACTTGAAGCAAAAGCTAGGAAGGCAACAGTTTAATTTGCAGTTTCAACAAAGGCCATGTGTTCATTCATCAAGCAGCCCAAGTGGCAGAGGTGCAGTCACCCCATCTCTGCTGCAGGTCCCCTGCTCTGGTCAGACCTGTCTGCCATTGATTTAGTGGGTTGAACTATATTCAGTAGGCTCCAGATTTTAACTAGACTTTCTAGTCTTTGCTAGAAACATTTATTACCTTCATTTCTTTTTTGGCCTACTTTTAGACAATCTGCATTCATTTGGGGAGGCAAAAAAAAGACACTTTTTCTGGCTGAAGGCAGGGCCTTTCAGTGCAACCCCCTTCCAGCAATGGTTAAAGGGGAAAATCCATTTTTTGCAAACTGCTCCTGCAGCAATATGTTACTCATTATTATTATTATTATTCTGTATGAATAAACTGAGGTTATTTAGGTTTAAAAAAAGAAGTAGAGCTCAGCTGTGGTTTTCAGTATCTGTCATGAGTGAATTGCTATGATGATGGACAGATTTCAAATGGTCAGTTCTGTTTCTCCCACTGAGATCTAGATCAGTCAGCCAGCCTGTTAGTGATAATAATTCCTAGGCAAACAAACAAACCTCAAACAAAGCCCACGCACAATTTTTGCATCAGAACATATATTTAACTTTAAATGGGTGGTTGGCTGCAGTTTCTGCTCTTTCTCTATTATTCTGCTTTTCTGTGTTTGTCTCCATCTATCATGTGTCGTTGCATTTTTTAAAGTTCTTTTCCTATGAAAATGTTTCTAATCACAAAATATCTCCCAATGTAGCAAGTTAAATTAAAGCCACTCACAATACTTCAGGTAGTAAAGTGGTAGTTGTTCTCATAAACCCTCTCTTTTTGGTTTGGTCACAGTTCTGCTCTAGGGCACCTGGAATAGCATTTCAATACTTCTAAAGATAAATAGAGTTCTGTCAATAAACTGAAAATTGCTGACCTTGTCTTGTCCATCAATTTAGGCATCGAAAAAATTCTGCCTCCTGGGATTGGCAAAGCTTTTCCATCTGAAATGAAAAATGCTAAGCCTGCCATATTTAATGACAGGCCTGGGAGGGTTAATGAAAGAGCAGAAGTGGCATTTCACCTTGACTTGCAGCTGCCCTGTAACATTGCCTAAGGGTCCAGCTAAGTGTTAGCTCCATCTGAGCAGCACAAGGCAGGAGCAAAGACCTACAGAGAATTCTAACAGGATATCCTCGGTTGCCCTGCTTCTTGCCCTGCTTGCCTTTGTGTGTGTGTGAGTGTTTGAGTGAAACCTGTGAAGCCTCAGGGATTTCTATCTTCATTGGTAACAAAAGCTCTGGAAATGCTGAAAAACTGAGCTAGAAATGCTCAGTTTTTGAGCATTTGAATGATTAAATCATCTTCTATCTTATGCCTGGACTCTACCAGCATTTCAGAATTTGCTTTTGTTATTGATAGCTCCATTTTTATTAGCTAAACATTGATGGTTATTCTAGACTGGTAATTAGAAGCGATCCTTTTACACAGAGGCTTGGATTAAGAGCTTTTGTGATTTTGTGGACTCTAGTTTGTGTGAAAGTCAATTTGATCCTTTTAGCATGTTTATGCTAAGTATCAATAGGCTCCTGGGAATCCTGGAAGTGCAGTGCTGAACCTCTCAGACGCTGAGCAACAGCTGGGGTGCCGCTTCCGTTTGAAAAGCTTTCTTCTCTTCTCACTAATGGAGGATCAAAAGTCATCCCTTCAATTAAAAACTAAAGAAAGAATCTCATTCTTCAGCATTTTATGTCTAATTAAGGATTTTAGTGGGAAATGTACAGCAGTGCTCACTGATTAATTTATCAAACACAAAAATCCCCCTCTCCTCTACCAGTCCAATTAGCCAGGCATTTTATATGGCTGAGAGATTGAAACACTGTTACTACATGGAAACCAGAGGCTCTTTGCATTTGAAATTGTGTGGTAAAGAGACTGGAAAATTTCTTGTCTAATACCATGCATACTTAGGGCCTGATCCTGTGAATTATTGAAAATCCCTGCTAAAAAATGCATGGTCTTCTGAAGGTCCATTCCAGTATGATATTCAATATCCTGAACACACAGGAGCATCAGGGAAAAGCAGAGGATGCTGAATGCTTTGGAAAATAGAGCATTTACTGTATAAAATGCCCAAAGGGAAGCATAGCTGCTGCTCAGACAATCTCAAGCACTGTGGAGCATAATTCACGTGTTAGCTGCTGCCTTCTTACTTTGTGCTGAGATCTCTATGCATTTCAGAACCAGGGATTGATCTCTCCTTCCACAAGCCACCTGTCAGAAACAATGTGGAAATATATTATCAATCATTTGTCACTCCCCTCTAACACAAGGATCATGAATCACACTGTTTGTCAGCTCATGTCCCTTGCCTATACATCAGACAGGGGTTATTATCATCTCCCTTTTCCTCTGCTGAGAGCAGGCTTGTGAGCCACAGCATCCAGACCACTCTCCCTGTTGCATGAGTATCTCCCAGGAATACACTGGGAAGCACATTATGTGTTCTTTATTTGCTTCTCCTCCCTCTCAGGGTAGTGTTTGGTGAATGGCTTTGTGTTGTGGTACATTTTTGGTTTTTTCTCTTTTTTTCTCCATTCTGACATTTCATGATTTTATTGTTGTTGCTACTGTCTTGTTTAATTTATTTTGAAGAACTATGTTGTTGCATTTTTGTTATGGAAGGTAAGATTAAGGGAACATGCTTGGTTTTTCAAATGGATTTGGACAGCTCTGGGGCATGGGGATACTCAATAGACCTAGCCTTGAGTAAGGAATTAGTGCTGAACTGCACAGCTCTGATCAGAGCAGCTGGGAGATGCTGTGGCTGCACTTGGGCGTATGGATGAGGTCATATCCTGGAGGATATGACCTCATGAGGACATCTTGGAGCGTAGACCTTAGCAGGTTTCCATCTAGAGTGTGCCATTGAAGCAAATCTCCTCATTCTTTCCCCTTACATCCTTTGGTTTGCATTGAGCAGAGCTCTGAGGCCACGACTTGGGTTCCTTCCAAGTGATATTAAATTGGAAGACGTGTCCTGGTTCTGAGGGCACTCCCAGGACATGCTGGCCCTGACCTGCCCCCCCTGGTGCCTCTCACGTCTCTTCCTGTGGGTGCCAAACCCTGTTTTTGTCCAGTCTGAAGAGAACACTCTGTTCCCCATGGTTCTTCCCAGCCATCCCAAGCTCTGTCTGACACGATTTCCTCTCACTAGGCCTCATCCTGACCCTTGTGGTAGTTAACCTTGGCTAAGGGCTAAGGGTTCCCTCACTGCCCTTCTCCCTTGGAACAGGGGAGGAAACAGGATGAGACAGCTTGTGCTTCAAGACACGGGCAAAGATGGGATGGGGATGTGCTCAGTCCCTCTCAGCCCCTCTGGGCTGCTCCTCCCTGTGCCCCCAGCTTGGCTGAAGGGCTCAGCTGTGCCTTATCTCAGTCCAACCCTGCTCTTCACCTGGCACATCCCAGTGCCAAGGACCCTCAGCCCCCAGTGTGGCACCACCTTTCTCTGCCAGGCCTGTTCCTGTGTGCCCACATCACAGTAACACTTGTGTCACCTAGAGAAAGGGTCTTGTGGCAGCTCTTCAGGCTGGCAGGCAGGTGAGTTACAGAAAGTATGGTAAAGGTCTGTAAAACCATGAGTGGAATGAGAAAATGAATGATATTCACTGTGCCTTCCAGTGACTGCTGGAGGAAACATCAAAAGGAACTCGCAGATTAAAGAAAGAAACCAAAGCAATCTGCATATTCCTGCAGTATGGGAGCTCCTCACTGAGGTGTTGGTCATAAAAGTTAACAATTTCAGTAAACCATTGGACAAATTAACAGGACTGAGAAAAAAACCCAACTGAAACCAAGGATTATGAAATGCAAGTAAGCTAGCTCAGGCAGTCTGAGACTTACAAAGGACTAGAGATTGTAAAATTCTCCTTGGGCAACATTGTGGTATGCTGTTCCTGCATGTCCCTGTGTTTCTTGGACACTGTTGGACATAGAATTTTGGACCAGACACACCTTTATTCTGACCCATTATAGCCATTCCTACACTTTCATTTCATTCTCACTCTTAAAACCATGAAAGGGGAATATCAAACTCTGGTCTCTCTGTGTTCAAAGCTCATGTGCTGCCCTTTGCAGAGATACTTCTATGGCCTCATCTCTCACTGGTGGAAGATCAGCTCTTCTTATTGCACAGTCTGAGCTTTGGATGGAGTGCAGGGTACCCAGAGAGACCTCATTTGCTCTTTTCCTAATACAGTCACCTGCATATCTCAGGGGGAAAGTGGGCCAATATTAAGTAGGAGGAGTTGGGTAGTTTTCCAAATATGCTGTGATTCATAAAGAAATAATAAAAATAAATTATAAATTTTCTTCCTAGATGAAGATGTTACAACGAGCTAGAATGATTTGGAAGAATTTATTGATAGGGAATACAAGAATTAGATGGGAGAGACTATCAAGGCAGACAAAATTATGTTTCTGGAGGATGAGATCATTGAAGAGGAAGAAGATTAAGGCTTTATGAGGAGAGGAAAAACAGTTCACATTTATACTGGCAATTTTATGGACTTCACTACTTGCCCAGCAAGTATTAAATTAAAGCTCCAGATAACCATGCTGGGGTAAAACTGAAGCCATGTCAACACCATTATTCCCCCTCTTCACTTTGCATTCTACCAACTTGCACTAAGGACATTGTTTTGATGTCTGTATGACCCTTTCTTTTGTAAGTGATGCCTCTGATTTTCCTCTGTTCTTGATCTTTTGTACCCTTTATAAGTGGTTGGCAGTGCATATCTGAATTACCAAGAAAAAGCAGAATTGCACAGTCAGGCAGAATTTGTCTAAACACATCCAAACATAAGATAAGGTAAGGAACACTTTGATGTCTTAGAGTGGCTACCTAGACAAGATTAAGAGAATAAAGTGGGTATTTATTAAAGCCCTTCAGTAGTTACACCTTGGGCAGTCAAAAGCCTCCAAGAGGGGCTACACCCAAGGTGGATGGAGGCCATGAGTTTTTCAGACAGATATAAGTTTGGTCTATTTGCATATCAGGGATTAATCCTCCAGTACAGCTTCAGGTAATGAAGTCATGTACCCCCAGTTTGCTTTCCCCCAATTCACTTCTGTTTGTACTTTTCAGGGCCTGAGGCAGAGAGTGTCCTTGAATCTCAGGCTTAGAAGGATTGTTTTGTCTGACCAAGATGTGAAGACAATTAACTAACACTTTAGAATTTAGAGTTATGCATTAAGGGATCACTACAGGATTTGAAAAATATAAGGCATCAGCTTCTACATGCAACTCTGGTACTAGGAAAGCAAATTTGTATCTAATATGTAGATAAATTCATGCTAGATTTGGATCTTATTTAGCTGTATTTTGTCTTCCAGAATTCTAAACTTTAAAGTTCTGATGACATGGAAGGGAGAAGTGTAGTGATAACTCATCTTTCAGCAGCATTTGGAAAGCTAAGAGCACCTGTAGCCTGCTCCCACAGCAACAGGAGAGAATTTTTGATAAAAAAATATTCTTCCCGGTCAGGTAGCAGATGAACAAAGAGGATCTGTTATCCTTAACGTGGCAAATCTCTCAGTTTTCTATTCTGATCTACAGTGGTTTTGTACACCCTGATGTACAGGTGAGCTGCTTTGGATGATGCCTTTAGTGCAGAAACATCTTTGCCCTGCAGTAACCACTGAAGGGTACTCTTTCTTGCCTCTGTAATATGCCAAACACACCTTATTTTCAATGGAAGTCAAACTGGAACATGGGAGAAAGTCTTCATGTTAGTAGTTCACACAGATTAATCTCTTTGTATGACAGGAAAATGATTTTGACAGGTAGAAATAAACACACGGATATAAAAGGAGAAATTTTACACCCTTTGACAGCTAAAGAGCAAGACTGGCTCATCTGGATTTTTTTATAGAGTCCACACTCTACAAAACTGTCCACAGTTTTGGAGATTTCTGTTTGCAGTGAGAGTGCCTGAAGCTTCCACTGAATATTTTCAGGAAACTCGGAGTGTTACAAAGCACGTACATGCTCCCTATTTTCAAAGGCTAAACAAGCATGACTGCAAACACTAACACAGCACTAGCAAAAAGGTGCTGAACCACACTATAAGAGACAGTAATTCATGATGGAGAATACTCTGTTATCCATGAGGGAGATTGGTCTTTGTGCAGAGTGAGGAAAAGATAAGCATATTGACATGGCTTCTTTTGAAGTGTCCATCCACTCTGCCACAGCCTCCTCCTTTCTGCTCGCTTCCTATTGATTATGTCTGCACTAAAGTTCAGCTGACCATTTATATTTCAAGTGAGAAGGAGGGAGAACTGGAGATTTAAAACCATTTAAACACCTCTTGCTAGAGTTAATGCTTGCATGTCACCAGCACTTGTCAGGACTCAGGCAATGAAATTCCTGAGGGTGGTTCATAATGATTCAATTTGTCAGCATTTCAAGCATTTCAAGCAGAAACATGCAGGTCTGATATTCCAGTCCAGGGGGTATAAGAGCAGCCAGAAGAGTGTGTCTCTGTGTTACTCACCAGCAAGCAGATGATAGCACAGAGCTGGTGGTACAACTTTAACTGCATTGCAGGATAAATTGGGGGTGCAGGCACAGAGGCTACTGAAATACCTGTCTGTGAAAACTTTTTTTATCTGCTTTGTTAGTCCCTCTGGTAAAATACACACAAAGGTACAGCAGTGCGTGCCCATGAATGAGGGATGCTCTGAAAATCCTGTGTAAAGATGTACATGGACTTTCACATTCATATTATGTACCTGACATAATATGCAATGACATACATGCTCACTGTATGTGTATTTTAGGCTTTGACAGGTCTTCACTAAAATCTGTAGTCAACTTCTGCAGGTTTTTGTAATCCTATTTTCTTATTCTTTAGCAATGCTTGGAGACCTGCACAGACAAGAGGGGAAATCAAACAGCCAGAAGAAGGTACAAGGTACAGCCTATTCATTATTCTGTTTTGCCATTTCTTCTGTTGCCTGCTTTGTCTTTCCAGACCACATACCTGGTGTAATTTGTGTTGTACCTGTGCTAAATCTGGGGCAGAATTTATTTTTTTTCCTTTTTTGTTCAGCACAGTAGGTGATAGATTGGCGACCTGATATGCCCCTACAGTGCAAACACATGGTGAAGTGTTGTTAAAAGTGCAAAGCAAACAGGATAACAGGAAGGATATCTTGCTTGTCTCCTTGTATAAGGTCAGATTTAAGGGGAAGTCTGGAAAGGCGAGCAGGCTGAAAAAAAAAACCAACAACAACAACAAAAATCCTAAACCAAAAAAACCCATTAAGTAATAATAAAAAAAGCCATTACTAACTTTTTTCATAAGTGCTAATGGCTTAGTTTCAGCCAACTACAAACTACCCTCTAGGTTAGATGAGCCTTTTCATTAGACTATGTCTGCACACAGGGTTAAACCTGTGATCTGAGAAACCTGATGGTTTGATGGACTACTCCTAAACAGCTGTCATGAAGCTGACTGAGAGAAATAACATGTGGCTCACAAGTTCAAAGTCCCTCTTAAGGATCTGTGTTTTCTCCAGTGGGAAGCATGGCTGTTTTCCTGAAATGGAAAAAGTCTGAATAATTACCAATTAGGAAAACTGAAAGAGTAAGCTGGAAAATAACCATATAGACTGTGTCCAACCTAAACTGTCTCTCCTGTTTGCAGAGTTTGTATACTGACAATAAATAAACATAGACTATACATATGTGAAAAGGAGTATTTTATCTTAATTGGATTTAAATATTTGTTTATCTATGAGAATCTTTGTCATTTAATGTAATTTAATGTGCTTGTCTGTGGTACCTTTTTAGTAAAGATTCAATATGCTGCTTCTGATATAGTCAATATTCAAATAACTGATTCATAAATATGAATCAGTTATTCAAATAACTGATTAATAAAGCCACACAAAAAAGTAGGAGCTGATTTTCTTTTACTACGGTAGGATGACTCTCTTAGTGTAGAACCTTTATGCAGCTTCCATTTCCCATACACTACTCTCTTTTTAATGATTTATTTAAAATGCTCACATTAAAAATAAATTTAGCACAAAACACTCATAAAGCTTGAATCCTCCTATGACTGTGGGGCTTATTCTAGAGTAATTTCATAGGGCAGTTTCATTGAGGGGCAATTTTGTCAGCTGCTTCAGGCTGGTTTTTCAGGAGATCTGGAATGAATAGTCCATGAGGAAGGACAAAGTGAACCAGTATTGTTACATCTTTATACAACTGAGGGGAAGGTTAATTGCAATGTAAGAATCTGAAAGATAAAGGAACTGATTAAAAACACTGAGCTTGAAGTACTGGAAGGAAAAAAAATTACATCAGACAGATGGAAAAAAATCAGCAATGTTCAAAGGATGCGGAGTTACTATAAAATAATATTATAACATAAGAAAAAGTATTTGCCATTGTCTTTAAGCAAAACAAGGCATAATAAAAAGAGACAGAATTTAGGCTCTGAAATGGGTAAAAGTAGATATTTATTCTCTATGGATATACAATGGAATAAAAAGAAGATCTTATAAAAGTAGGTTCAAGCCACAAGGAAAAGATTGAAGACATTTAGTGCCTAACAAATACTAGAACACTATGTCGTCTTTTATTGAATTCTTCTAAACCAAATGCTTAAATAAGGCTTTTCTTCTCTGTTTATCTTTCTTTGGAATTCACTGTTAAAAATTCCAGAACTGGATGTTGCCAAGAACCTCTATCACAGAGGTCAATCATCTTACAGAGTAGATATTCCCATCTTTTGAACCTAGTAAATTTTTACTTGCTGTCATGGATAGATATTATAATGTCTTCTCCTTGTGCTGCAACAATTAAGGTGGAGATGACATTTCCATTAAAAAGATCATATAACTCATTGGGGAAAAACTAAATTATCCAGCTGGGCTGAAGCTGTACTTTGGACATATCTGCTTTGAAGAGAATGTTTCCATCAGATTCAGCTTTTAAATTGAGATGTATCTAAATAAAATCATGGAAATATTTTTTTAAGCACCAGTATATCTGTCAAATGCTGTGTAAAGAAAAGCATTCTGATGCAGTACAGCCCTTGGCATGGGATTTGCTCTGGAAAGGCCATACTTCTCAGCCTTGGATAGAAATTCTTCTCCTGAACTGGATGAACAATTCCACAGTGAAGTTATTGGGAATAAAGCATTTTAAATGAGGTGGTGACTGTTCTCAGTAGTTTTGGGCCTTAAATGGATGAAAAAACCTTGATATTAGAAAAGGAAATTCTGCACAGTTCTCCAGATGTGCAGACCCTGATGTTCCCAAATTTCCCTCTCCCTGCCTCCCTTCAGACTCAAGGCAGGCCATGGCTCCCTCAGGAAGACTACAGCAATCTTTTCCTCTGGTAATGCTTAACCCATTTCCTTCTCTTCCTGACATCTCCTCTCCCAGTATCCCTCTGCTAGCAGTCTGAAGAGTGGGAATAGGAAGGGGCTGTTTTTAAGGAGTAGCAAGACTCAGGTAGTTCTAGAGCAGAAAGCAGATAAATTCTTCAGCCATCCTGGACCCTCACAGCTAAAGCATCCAGCACACATCTAGAGTAGAGGGAGTCTGAGCCCCAGGTTTCCTTTTGCAGTCATCTCCTAATGGGGTTATTTAGGAACAGGAAAGCAAAATGCAATCAGAATAAATCCAGACACATTCACAGGGGAGAATAAATGTTACAATACTTGGGATAATAAGGCCAGGTTTGCAGTGACCCCATCACACCTTTCCCTAAGGAGGATGTCATTTGGCTCTTACTCTGTCCTAAGGATCAGCCTGGGGACAGCCATGAGCGTTTGTGATTTGTGACATAAGGACTAAGACTAAACTGTGTCCCCCTTGGTATCAGGCTGAGACATTGACTCATCATCTTGCTGACTGTTCTCACAACAGCACAAGGTCTTCCATTATCCCAGACCTTCATCTTTTAGCAGACAACTTGTTATACTCTATTTACTTGAAAAGCAAAGCAGCCAGAAAGTTTCTTTAATGAGTACAATAGATTCTGATCTCTGCTCAGTTCTCATTTATCTGAAATCCATGTTCCAAAGTCAGTGTTGAGTGCAAGTGAGGGAAGAAAATGAGGCATAAGGGTTAGCTAAGAGAGACCAAACTGCAAAGATAAGAGGCCAATAACACATATGACAACTATAGATATAGGAAAACAAGATTAGAACTTATGTGAGAGGATCTAATGTAGTCAAATTAAAGCAATCCAGAGCAATGGTTAGTGCTTTGACTCACATCCTGTCTTCATTTGGGTACAAGCTGGATGGAATATCAGGCAGGGCAGTGTGACCATTCACCAAGCTCTCTGTACTGGACACTGGAACAGCTTTAGTGTAGCCTGGCCTTAGTCCTCATGGCAGTACAAATGTGTGGTGACCAGTGGCTAGACCCAAGGGAATGGAATAAAGCTGCATCAGGGGTGATTTAGTTTAGGTATTGGGATAAGGTTCTTCACTCAGAGGGTGGTTGGGCACTGAACAGGCTCCCTAAGGAAGCTGTCACAGCTCCAAGCCTGACAGAGCTCAAGAATTGTCTGGACAATGCTCTCAGGAACATGGTGGGGTTCTTGGGGTGTCCTGGGCCAGGAGTTGGATTATGTGGTTGTGGTTCCATTTTAACTTAAGATATTCTATAACTGTGCAAATCTAAAGTACTTTATAAATGCAAGCCTTGTCTGGGCTTTGTATGTTTTTTGTCCTGTTAAATGTTTCAGTATCTATAGAGAAATAACCGGTTCAAATCATGACTTTTACTTTAATTCAGCATTATCAGTGCAACCATAGGAAAACTTTTCTTTGTGATACAGAAACTCAGCTGTTGCTTTGTGGCTGTCTCATAACAGTCTAAAATTTTCCTTCCCAGCTCAGCATAAAATTAGCCCTAATGGATATCTGCTTTAGAACACAGTTCTTTCTTTGGCTTTTTTTTTTTTTTTTTCCTTTTCACATATTTCTTTGCACTTTCTCCCTCCAATATTTCTCCCTGAATCATTATCCAATCATGGTATATTGTCAAGCTTCTCAGATAAAAGTGCAGAAGTGGAGATTAAATGTCACTTGTTCTGTTTGCACACTTCTCCGTTTTCCTCAGAGCCCATCATGATAGGACCTAAGTGGTTTCTGTCTGAAATGCAGGCATGCTCACTGAATGAGAACACTAGGAGAGACTGGCAGGAGGCTGTTTGAGGCAGGTCAAGGCAGATCTGCCACAGCAGAGACCCCTGGAACACAGCCCTGTGCAGCACCATGTGGAAAGAGGGATGTTTTACTTGGACTGTTACCATCTGTGCTGGGTTTGAATGGGATAAAGTTAATTTTATTCATAGTATTCAATATTAGGCTGTGTTGTGGCTGAACACCTGCCTGCCCATGGGAAGCAGTGAATGAATTTTTTGTTTTGTTTTTCTTCTATGCAAGGCTTTTGCTTTGCCTATTAAATTGTCTGTATCCCAGCCCATAAATTTGCTCATTTTTATCCTTCTGATTCTCTTCCCTATCCCACCCAGTGGGAAGTGAGTGAGCTGTTTTGTGGGGCTTAGTTCCTCGCTGGATTTAAACCACACCATCAGATGCAGAAACTTCTCCTGCTTTTTTTTCAGTGGCATTTGAACAGTAAGAAAATCCCTTTGCTGTCCCAGAATTAACATGATAACCAATCTAGGGAAATGTAGATCCTCTCCTAAAATGTGATATGGGTCTGGATCTACTCCTGCACCTCAGAAATTACCAGGACCTTTAGGCTGGAATCTTTGGCTGGAATGAAGCCCAGGAACTCAGTATTTCAAACCAGTTGCTGTGAAATAGTAAAAGTGTTGGCAGCCTGGGGAAGAGAAACGTGTGCTTCTGCCTTCCTTGCCTGCACTAATGTTTGTTATTGTATCTCCACTCATCCCAGCTTTTAGTCCAGCTAGAACTCTCATTCACCACCTGGGAACACCATCTTGGAGCAGGGGAAGGAGGTTGTGTGTCATGTGGAGGTGTGAGTGATGATTTTGGGGTGCAGAGTGAGAGACTGAAGTGAGGAAGAAGTAGAGCAAGGAGGGAAGAGGAAAGGACACTGCAAGAGCTGTTTGGAGAGATGGAAAGAATGAGAAAACACAGAGGGGGAAAAAAACCCAACCCTATTTCAAACAAATTGGGCAAAGGGGAGAAGAGTGCACTACTAACAATATCCCATTTCGACTGCTCTTTGTCACAATTACTGACAAATTCTAAGAGAAAAAAATGTAATTAGGACAAGACCATTTGCCTATAGCAAAGATGAGGCCAGGGGGAACCCTCCCCCCAGTTTCTGGTATAGTTCTTCCCTCCCTGTGAAGACTTTCATCTAGATCTCATTAGGAACAATTTTCTTTTTGGTCATAATTTGTGCTAAGAATGGCACAGAAAATACCCCAGGGCAGGCAGCTCTCCCATTTCCTGCAAGGTTTTACTCTGATCTCTAGTAATTGGTGGACTGCTAAAAAGGTTATTATTATTTATTATGTTTATTACAGTCATGCCTTACAGCCAATAAATGATATGGTTTCCTTATGTTAAGCACTCTACAAACATATAGTGGTAGGAGATCTTTGCCCCAAAGAACTTGCAGTTCAAACAGAGACATGGGTGAGGCAAAGAGCTTTATGTAGGGGAGCGAGGAGAGTGCTGACAGCATAGGCAGCACTGCAGAACGTGGCAGTAGCTCCATGCTTTTATTTCATGATGAAAGGAATAACTGCAGAAAAGAAAATGTGGAGTATGGAAAGAAGAAAATTAAGACACATGATATGTTGTCAAGGACTTCTAAGAGTACAAAACTGGCCCATTGAGAGCTACAGATATGTCTGAAATTCAATAATGACCTGTTTTGGACTGTTCTGTAACCCACTGTTTAGTGTCTTTTAATGATGGTTCTCTACAGGTTATTTCCTTTTTCTTTTCTTCTTCTTTTCTTTGTCTTTTCTTAGGGAAAAATAGTTGCTCACAATACAGAAGACATAGTCCAGCACCATGTTAGGCACAAGATGTTTAACTTATGTGCTGCAGATGAAAAACAATGCTCTTACAAAGCCATTTTTCGCTGCTCAGTCATTTTGTTGCTGTTTTCCGAAGAACATACAGCAATGTCACTGGAACAATACATAAGAAATTGAAAAGTCTCTAGTTTTTTACTGATTTGCAGATAAGGAATATTTTCTTTATTTTCTTCTGAAAATGTGAGGAATTTTTTTTTTCTCTAAGTTGAAAACTCTGGGCACAAACTTTCCTTAAGTCTGAGATATTCAAGGCCTGTGATACGGTCCTGTACAACATCCTTCACTCTGTGTTGGAGGGACAGAGATTTGATGGATGGGCTGTTTGGTGGATGACAAATTGGTTGGGGGGTCACATCCAGAGGTCAGTGGCTCACTGTCCAGATGGAGGTTGTGACAAGTGGTGTCCCTCAGGGGTCCCCACTGGGATCAGTGCTAATTAATGTCTTCATCAATGACAGACAAGGGGGTTGAGTGCACCCTCAGCAAATTTGCAGACAACATCAAGCTGAGTGGTGCTGTTGATGCTCCTGAAGGACAGTTTGCCATCCAGAAGGACCTGGACAAGCTTGAGAAGTGGCCCATGAGAATCTCATGATGTTTAACAAAACCAAGTGCAAGGTGCTGCACATGAGTTGGAGAAACCTGTTTTCAGTCCAGGCTGGAGGATGAAGGGATTGGGAGCAGCCCTTCCCAGAAAGACCTGGTGGATGAAAGGCTGGACATGACCCAGCAATGTGCTCTTACAGCCCAGAAACCCCCCATGTCCTGGGCAGCAGGTGAGTGAGGAGATTCTGCCCCTCTGCTCTGCCCTGGTGAGACCTCACCTGCAGTGCTGCATCCAGCTCTGGGGTCCCAACCAACACAAGAGAGACTTGAATCTGTTGGAGCAAGTCTAGTGGCACAAAACTGATAAGAGAACAACTGTCCTATAGAGAAAAGCTGAGGTAGTTGGAGTTGTTCAGCCTGGAGAAGAGGAGGCTCTGGGGACACCTCCCTGCAGTCCTTCAGTACTAAAGGAGGCCTACAAGAAAGACAGGGAAAAGATTTTTGGCAGGGTGTGTTGCTGTAGGACAAGAGGTAGATTGTTTCATATTAAAAGAGGGTAGACTTAAACTAAATATAAGGAACGAATTTGTATGGTGAGGGTGGAGAAACACTGAAAGAGGTGGCCCAGAGAGGTGGTGGATACTCCATCCCTGGAAACATGTGGATACCATTTAACTGTGATATAGAACCATGTGTGCAATTCCTCTCTTTATGGACAGAAAGGCTACACATCTACTGATAAAGAAGGGCTTGTTTCTTGGCTGAGTGGACAGATAGCATGGCACAGGTCATACCTGTCTGGATAAAGCTCTTCTCTTTCTCCTCTCAAATAGGGTGATGTGTACTGAGTAACAAGAAGGCACCATGACTGATGCTAATACCAAGCTGAACAAGGAAAAACTGCTAGCTGGCACAGGAATACTACAACATTAAAAAGTGTGGATGAGCATGGACCAGGTTTGTTTCCATGTCTCTGCCATGGGTAGTCTATAGTAAAGACAAAGCTGAAAGAACCAACACTGTAAACCTCTCATAATGAAGCCAGACAATTTCTTTTCAGTGCAGTGCTTTTATTTCAGGCTCTCTTTGGTGACTGTGACATGACAGAATAGATTGTTTTTTTTTTTTCCGAAGGTGATGAATTTGTAACTTATTTTAGAGTTTCATTTTTGGGACCTTTGCCTGAACCAAGGCATGCAGGATAAATGGCCTTTGCTGAGAATAGTAGCTCCACAATCTGGTGCTGGAACACTTTGATCCTAGATCCTTCTCCTTTTCTTCTATTTTGATCCAAATGACAAAATGAGTCTAAATCATTTCTGTGCCTGAAGCTGCTCAGATGCTTGCTGGATCAGTATGCAAGCTGTATTCTTTGACAACAGGGAATGTCAGACGAGTGTGACATGTTGTGTTTCCTTTTAGGTAAAGCTGGCAGTAACTTGGGTTTGGTGATTGTGGCAGTTTCTGTCTGATTCTTTCAGCAGATGGCTTCGATATGCTGGAGCTCAGTCCTTTGCTTTGAAAGACATAATCCTTGGCTAATTTTATGATGCAGAGCGACACTGGGACAAAAAAAATTATATACCTTTTATAACAAGTGGCATTACACATTTGATGATATGATGCCAATTATGCATTTCAGGATGTTTTAAAGAAATCAGTATGTGACAAAGTTTTAATTTGAAGGGAAAACTCAGAGATAAATTATTACCTTCTCACTTTCAGATGTTTCTATGTTGAATGTTCCATACCAGTAGAGTAATGAGATTTGTGCATATATATCATCATTTTCTTTTGAGCTTCACTGTCTAATTTCATTGCTCATTAAGATTTCTTATACATAGCAGTACTTTTTTTATAATTGGGGATCATCTTTAGTTAGCCTTAGGGCCATCCTAATCAGTGTGATATCTTAAAGGTAGCACATTTTCTTATGCTTTTAACTATTCTAATATCTACATCATCTGCAGCTAATTCTACTTGTCAGATTTTCACCATCTATATTCAGAAATCAAATGTTGCCATTCAGTTCTTCTTTGGGGTGGAAGAACAGACACAAATTCTGCAAAATAGATTTAAGATTTGTTTTTCTGTACATACAGCCTTTAATGCACACTTTTCAGCATCTTTAATACTGTGTTAAAATGTCAAAGAAAGTTTTACAGTGAAGAGAAATTGCTGGTTTATGCTGCTGAATAATTCTTCTTAAAGCAAAGATGTAGATATGGAAATGAAAGAGAGAAGAAAACAATGTAGGAGATACAGAAACTCAGTCGTGACTTGGAACCACGAGCCAATTATTGCACTGTAATTTGGAAAACAGAGTAGGACTGCTCCATACAATGCTTGTTTCAAGTCTGACAAGGAAAATTCACAATTGCTTTAATCACAAAGTTGTGAGGTACATGTGAATCACTTGTAGTGGTATTTCCTAAGTAAGAAATTGTATCTGTTTAATGCTTATGGACTTAAAAAGACCCATAATTAAAATTCAGGAGGGAGACTGCCAGTGAGATATTTATTAGGTAAATGGTAGAAATGAAAGATCTTTGCATTTTTCCAAGTAGAATGGTTAGTTTCACCTTTCATTGTAGGCACCTAGAAGAAGCATGTAACAGCATAAATCCAGGTAATGGTCCCAGCAGGAAATATCTCTTGGTGATTTGTTTTTAGACCCCAAAAGAAAGCTTCCACTATGAAAGGCAGAAAGAAAGAAAGTACCTGACTTTCATATTATTTTCACCTAAGGAGGAAGTAGGGCATCCAGGACTTGGACAGGGATTTTGCTTGAAATGATAAATATGGGGGAAAATGGTAAAAACATTAGAGGGAAAATAATGTTTCAAACAGAAGACATATTTGTAATGTTTGTGCCCCAAAGTAAAAATATATAGGGAAAGTATTTGCCATTTATACACAAGCATTTATCTTTCATAATATTTTATTTTAGTACCTCTTTGTGAGTAAATAATCCTATTGTGACAGAATGAGAAATATTCATCCACTGCTAAATCCAATAACATAATATTTGATTTTCTCTCAGCCCTTTATAGGCAAACTTGTTAAAATTTAGTGCAAGATTTGTGTAAGGGAGGACTTGAGAATTTAGCTTATTTCAGAGACTAATTCATTTAGTAGCATGTTCATTTGGCCTTTCATCCCCTAACCAGATTCTTTGGTCTTTTATATATGAAACATATAAAATTAATTTGATTTCTATATGCATTATGTGCAAGCATCATGCAGAAATTCTGAAACTCTGTATTTCCTTATTTTTTGCCCCTAAATTTTGCATGGGTATAAGGGGACCTGAAGTAAGTCAGAGCTCTGAGGTGGACTTAGAGCACACCACAAAGACCAAGCAAGCTCTCCATCACCACAGATGTGCTTATGGAAACACAAGAAAGAAGTAACTTTGAAAGTGAAATTTTAAATGATACTTCAGATCTAAGATCCTTTGGGTAAAATACATTAGAAATTAAAGGATTTGAAATCATATTCCTCTATTATTCTTTCTGAAAATGTTGGCCTCAGCCCAGTGGTTTTCAGAACCTTTCTGGGCTGTAACAAACTCCACAAGAGTAGGTTGCATTTGGTTCTTGGAAGTCTTTTCACTCGTTCTCTAGAAGTTTACCAGTCTCTGTCACAGATTTCCTGCTGCCCTCGTCAGCCTCCACACTCCAGCTGCTTCACTCAGGCTGTTCTCAGGAAGGGCACAAATTCCCCTCAACCCAGAGAGCACCACTTCATGCAGGGAGTATCTGTCAGCTTAGGCAGGTGAGCAGCTTTCCTTCCTGCACCCCTTTTCAGCAGAACAGTACATGTAATAAAATAGATCAGACTGCAAGAAAGGAGATTAAGGAGTAGTTCAATCCATCACCATGTCCTTCCTTAACACTGTCTCCCTAGTGAGACCTCTTTGAATTCCCTGCCACAGTTTCTTATATTTATTTCTTTGCTTTGCTGGAAATAAGATTTTGAAGTCTTGTGAGCTCAGACTTTATTTTCTGGCAAGTCAGGACAACTCCTTTCATAATGGACACCAGTTTTCTTTCACTCCCTTGACCACTATCATAACAGAATATAAATGATAATGTTGATTTGCCTGGGTGGAATACTTAAATATTCCTTCAATAGTGCTTCCATCTCATTCCTGATGTGTGTTTCTGAGAGGTGCTTGGTGATAACTTGAAGTAGATTGTGCTGTGTGTATGTTAAAGTGCAAATAGAGTGGAGATAAAAGAATACTTGTTGAAAAAGTGGCCACTGTGCTCATGGGTCAATGTGCAATATTCATTTACTGAATTTTCTATTTCCAGTAAGCTGTCCAATACATCTCTGTTTCAGTGCCTATTGTATCTGTGTCATCATCTACTGTCAAACTAATAAGAGTAATTTCATTAGTCTGGGCATTCAGAAAAGCAAAACTTTTGTCTGAAATTAATAACTCCCACAGATTAATCAAAGGTAATTATATTAGTAGAAGTTATGTCTTCTTGTATCCTGAGTCATAAAATGAAATTCTCATTAAAATTGTATTACATTCATTACCCAGATTCCCAGAGATATACATTATATAAGAATCTCCATTTCAATATTGCTTGCAAACCTCATTTTGATTCAGGGACAGGGTTTCAGCATAAGGGTGTTAGGTCTGAGGAAATCACACAATTCCTCCACATACAACTTAGATTGTTCTGCTGTGAATAAAAGATGTTGCATTCAACTTAGCAAAAGCCATTTATGGTCACTTTGCCCACTTGTAAGCTCCAACTGATTTGTGACTATAACTATCAATCCCTGTTTCAGGAGGATAATTTAGTTGCAGTTGCACCTCTCCTCTTAAGAAAAAAACCTAAAATCACTTAGGTTTTATTACATGTTGTTTTTTTGTGCTATGAGGCAGCACAACAATTTGGGCAGAACCCAAGGTTAAAACTCATGTGATGAGCACTTTCTTTAGCATTTTTCTGAATGCACTCCCGTTCTGTCCTCCAACTTTTATCACTGCTTTCTTCTGAGCTTTGAGCAGCAGCTTGCTCTTTCCATGAATCTCTGTAATGCCTCACACAATGCAGCCTTGACCTTGGTTGGGACACTGCAGTGCTGTGAACAAGAAAAATGTTAATTAACTGCTATGTCCCAGCCAAAATATTTGTCCTTCAAAGGTGCATAAGGGTTTTGCTCTTCCTATTGGTTGCAATAAGGACTGCCAACTATGTGCTTTTGTGGTGAAAAGCTGTAGAGATATACAGTGTTAGCTTTTTTCAAGGCAAGATATCTACTAGCAAGGTTGTTCTGAGTAAAAGATAAGGTTGTGCAATTCTTTTTTGAGGCCAATAATATATTAATTACTTGGACAGAGAAAAAAACCTCAAGGAGGGGTATTCCTTTTTTAACTGTGCTCACCATCACTTAATGATGTACTTTTCTATCTTAAAAAATTGCATAGCTGCTGCTTTCTTTTGACTCACTTGTGCTCCTGCAACTTGTCCCTGAAGTCCATTTCATTATTTGAAATATCATGATAAAGGCTAAGGAAATTGTCTGAACGAGAACAGTATGGAAATAATTCGTAAAAATGAATCTGGGGGTTGGAAATACCCATCTGATTCCTAAAATCACCCTGTTTTTGCTTGAGAACCTCCATTATCACACAGCACTGCTGCCTTTCTGGCATCACCTCCAAGTGATGAAGTAAATCAAAGAAAAACATTTTTGTTATCAAAATGAATCAAAATTTTGTTAATGAATTTAATACAAGGTTAAAATTAAGGCAAAAACACCAAAGCAAAAGCAATGTTTTGGAAAACACCAGAACCACATATTAAGTGGGATTTGTAGTGCTTTATGGTAAATGACTCTGTTCTTTGAATTTCCACTTGACCCTTTTTGACCAGATTTATGGCTTGGACCCTAACTAAGCACTTTCTATCCTTCATGAGAGGCAGATCAGGCTCTGGAGTGCTGGTTTTGGTCTATCAGATGAGACACCTTACCTGGGAGTCCTGGCCACAGGGCACAGGAGCTGTCAGAAATGCTCTTTACACACTAGAAGAAGCATGATAGGAAACACAAGCCTAGAAATAAGTCACAAACAGCAAGCTGCTGAAAGAACCCAAAACCAAACAAGAACAAGCCAACCTGTTCCTATGATACAGATAGGGAGGTTTTTATTTTCATATAATGAACTTTGGTGGATTTTGTCTACATTTGCAAAGAAACCTATAAAATGGATGTAGGAGGAAGGGAATGGAAGATGGGGCCATGCTGGGTGCCTGATTACATCATGGCCATCCCAGCAATAACACTTGCAATTCCAAGGTGAGGTAGCAGAAACACTGCTCCTGGGATGGAGTTTAAAGGTAATTGTGTGCTTCTGACTTGGATACCATGACCTGTTCCTCTGAAATGCAATGAGGGTATATTGTCCTGTTTCAAGTTACCACCATGCCAGGATGGAGGGCCCTATGCACAGATGAAAGGAGGCAGGAAATAGAGAACTTTTACCATAATAGCCATTCCTTTCTTGGCAGGTCACCTCATGGAGTAACTCTTAGAGAAATTTGTGAATGACAGCTGCTTTTGTGCTCTGAGACATAAAATGGTCAATGGAATCCTGCTGTCATAGAGGTCTTCAAATGGAGTAGAAAAATTTCATTTCACTGCTTGGCACAGGACACTTGCAAAAACCTTCTTGACACAAGCACATGGAAGGAACAGTCTTGTATGAAGCTCCTGAGCAGCAGCAGTGGCAGCCCACCCATGACTGACTTGTCAGCTGTAACACATCATGCAGGGAAACTTTCTAGGATGCCTCTCATGGAAACAGGCAAGAACTGTACAGAACACACAAACCTGCAGCCTGCAAACACCTCAGGCTGCAAAGGCAGAGACCACAGCAGCAGCAGCAGCAGGTGTGAGGCCACGAGCCTGTCATGTGAACAAGTGAGTATTTCTGGACTGGCCACCAGGCAGAGTTATACAACAGAGCCCTTCTAGGGGCAGAGTTTTGTTCTTATCAGCATGAGACATGTTGGTGATGAGTCTGGTCACACCTCTCTCATACACCCTCCTTCTTTGTGGTGACCTTGAGATGTTTTCTCTCAGCTCCTCATGTGTTGGAACTCATCCCAAGCAAATGCTGCAGAATTTGGCAAAACTAGCTCATGCAAATTATGGCTTGATGTCAACTGGGCTTATTTTTATTCATAGGGAAGCTCAAGGAAGGTGTTGTCAAAAAAGGTGTGGACAGAAGGATCATTTCTATAAATCTGAGAAAGTAAAAGTGTGGCAAAACTAGATAAAAATGGAGATGACAAAACTGGGCACAAGTCAGTATTACCACCAGAAGAACTCTGTGAAACACCAGTTGACAACAGCAAAAAATTGAGGGATAATGAAATGGGCATCTTCCTCCTTTTTAAAGTAATTCCAGTATATCAAGACCTTGTGGGAACTATCTGTTACACTTCTACTTTGTTCCCCAAAACATTACAACGTGTCAAGAAAAGTCCATTTCTTTAATTCACTTTTGCCACTTGAGAACAGCCTAATTCTATCTAGGAGAGTAACTTTAGCTGTGTAAAAGAGAAGATGAAACTTACCTAAGTTCAACTCTGCTGTAAAAACTATGTCTGCTTTAATGGATATATATTGTCCAATTCTAATCTATTCTAAATTTATTTAATAAATAAATAATTTAACCAAAGCAGCAAAGTTTCTCTAACTTTCTTTAAAGGAGAGTAATATTTCTACTAAGTAGGCTTATTTTTTACCCCCAAGACCCATGAATCAACTTTCAGAGAGCATGGCCCCTTATGTGAGACAGTTCAATTTGCAACCAGAAGACCATTTCACACTAAAGCAAATGATACCTATCTGGCACATCTTAGTCTACAATCTTTCATTTCTTTTCCCTGGCTTACACCTAGAATACATTGCTGGAAACTGCTTTAACCTTTTTGTAAAGCCCATAAACCCCTGACTTTTTGTCTAATTTAGTTTGGCAGCACTTGTTCTTCTAAGGAAACATTTGCATGATAGTACCAATGAAAAAAATGGTAATTCAGCAAGGACTCTTCCAGCAATTTTATGTGCTAGATGGAATAATTTTCCAGTAATAAAAGCTTTATTTGCTATCTGTAGCTTGATTTAATCATGTTACTAAAAGGACGATGTAATCCAGGCAGCCTTATGTTCACTCTCAAGTATCTAGTCTGTAACACTATGAACTTTTCAGGCTTTGTAGCCTTAAAAATAAATGCATGCTATTACATATGAATTAGTTATTGTCGATTTTTTTTAGCCTAATCATCAGTTTGGCATTTACTTTCCTTCCATTTCATTGGTTGATGAGCAAATAGAATTTTTTCTAAAACTCATTTCATTTCCAGAAATTTTTTGTTGTTGACAATTTCATGCTTCTGCCTAAAACAAAATAATTTTCTCTGATAGAGCATTATGATAATTATTAAGAGTAGCAGTAATTGTCAACTGCAACAATAATTATTATTTTCTTGCTTAATTGCCAGGAAAGCAGAAATCTCCAGAATGAGCATTCTACCCAAATACAGCTTTGGCCTAGTGGAAGAATTCATTAAAGAATTAGGATATTAAAAATATGTTTGTCATCTGTTTTCTACACTGGATTAAAAAGCATGGGTTAATATGTTCCCATCTGAAAAAAAAATTAGGCATTTTTGTAAATCAAGAATGGTCCTTATTCTAATTTTTAACATCTTTTAATTATGTTGAAATAATTCAAGTTCACAAAAAATGTGTTTTCCATTTTTCCTGATATTTTGAAAACCCCTGACAGGTAATTGATGTGGTTGAGAGGAGCAGAGTGCACACCACAGTAGCACACCATGTCCTCAGCCCATATTCTGCTTTGTTGATCCTGATTCCTCACCACAAGTGGCTCCAGGAGTACATTGAGTGACCTGACCAGCTCCTGACATTCAGAGTCTGCCCTTTCCTGCTCTCCCCAGCAGTGAGTGAGGGGCCTCTTTGAGAAGCCCTTGTTCCTTGTTTCGGTGCTCGTGTTCTGTGGTGCTTCTGTTAGAGATGGCGTGGACGTGGCAGCTCCAGCAAAAGCAGAGTGAGATTTGGGAGGGTTGTTTCTCAAGGCCATTGTCCCTACAAGGTCATTTAGGCATGAAACTAATCCCATGTAACTCCCTGAGGATTGCTGGGCTGTGTTGGGTGTTGGGATCAGCTGGGAGTCCACACACCAATTGTGTTCATCCTGTCTGGTGCAGTAAAATACGGGTTTGACCAGGAGCCCTCAGTGATATGTCCTTCCTGACAATCCAGGTGGCATCCTTGGTGGCACTAGCCAACAGGCTAAGTGTCAATAACTGTGTCAGCATTGCAGTACAGACTAAATCATCTGAAACAAGTGCTCAAAAATAAGATGTTATTTGGTTTGTTAAGATGTTAATGCAGAGAGAGGAGAGTAGCCTTGATATTGCCAGTGTGGAAAGGGTTAAGCTGATAAAATTCTCATATTATCAGCTGTCCTCAGTGACAAAGACCATTTTGAGAATTTTGCCAGCTGTTGATGATTTGCTGCCCACACTTTTTATATTGATTGGCATTAGTTTTATCTCTTATTGATCAGGGCCACCTGTTTCTATCCTATGCCTGGTGGCTCTGAATATCATGCAAGTGTTAAGTGTTTGTTGTGTGATATCTGAATTATCCCTAGTCCATTTATTTTCCATTTTAATTTTTAACAGCCACAGATAGCTCTCTGCCATGCTGTATGAGAGCAATGCTCTTGCTTGATTTTGTTATTTCTTTGTTGTTATGTTTTCCCTTTGATCCAATAAAGAGGTCATTTAAAATATTTTAGTTAAATTATGTCTTGTAAATTTATATGAATTGCATCTTTATGCTTGGTGACATTAATAAGACCATAAGAGACCTAAGAAATTATAAGAAAACAAATCTAGACAGAGGTTTCTTTCTCCTGTTTCAGGGGCTAAAGTATTCTGATGAGGTTGAGCTAAGGAAGCTGAATTTGAAAACTTTGCAACAGTTTGCCTTGGCCAAGATCTTTCCATGACTCCTCCTAAATTTCTGTAGTTGCATCAGGGTAGAATTCAGATCTTTATGTGGAATAGAGTACAATTTGTGTCATGAGAAAGCAAGAGTTTGCAACATCTCTTCCTACAAGAAACAAAAGGTGTGAAGGTCATGGTGATGACAGGACTGTCTGTGCTGCGGAGCAGTCACTGCCCATTGCAAAAACCCATGCAGTTAAATAATTTTCCCCAGATGGTTCTCATGGATGCTGCATGTGATCCATGCAGCAGAGTAAGAGGCAGAGGACCCAGCCCTCAGTCTTTCTTATCAGGGCTGACCAGCTAAATCCCTCCAGGGAGCTTCATCTGATCAGCTTCTGTGCCCAAGGACCCAAATCAGAACCTGAGATTTCACAGAGCAGGGTAAACCAGGCTGCTTCCAGAACGACACCATTTCCTCATTAACAAAATGACAGATTACATAGGATCTCTGCCATACCAGCAGCAGGTAGTTACAGAAATGAAATGAGAACAATGTGACATGGTACCCTTTTCATATGTACAGCTTTAATTAAGTTAGTGGCACAACTCATGTTACTAAAGAAGAGTAAGGAAAAGATTAATAGAAGCAATATCTAGATCACAGGCAATTATAATGGCTCCAGTCATCTAATTAAGAAATTCAGCTCTTGAAGAGGCTTTGTTTTTTATATGCCAGCCACATGGTTTTATAATTGAAACACCCACAGTGCATAAAACTCTTGTGAAGAGCATGTGGATACACAGCTGTTTTGGAAATGACAATAAATAAATAGGTGTCTTAATTCTTTCTACCTGTAAATCTGCAAAGAGGTCAGAGCTGCAGTGACAATTTATAGAACAACAAGGAATATATCGGAAATTAGTAAGAGTGAGAGTCCATTTTCTTATGCTTAGGAAAAAGTCATAGAAACTTAGCAGTCAATATATTCTTTTACTGTGCTGAGTAAACAGTAAAAAGAAAATGTAATTTGCTCACAAGCTATTTCATTCTGGATAAAATTGTGGAAATGGCATCTTTTTATTAACTTATAAATATATGTGCATATATAGGACAATTTAAAGACTGGATTTCAAATACTGATGGATGTGGAAATGCCATATATATATTACAATGAAATGAATACATTTTGGAGAGGATGAAAAGTTAATTTACACATTTCCAACAGCTACAGCCCAACTTTTAATATAAATACAGGATTAATAAGAATGAGGGCATTAGGTAGTTGGTGCGAAGGGTGCCAGGCTGCAAATGTTAAAGGTATCATCTTTAAAGAGAGAAGTGTCTTTCACCCAAACCCAGGTTTATGCCCTGTGTTGATGTTCCTGCAAAGTGATGGAGATTTCATATGTTTAGAAGTCCCAGTCTCCAGACATTGCTGGAAAGCACTGTCCTCTCAACCTAGATCCATTTCATGGGGCTTTTGCTGGTTCATGGGAAGTTTTGAAAAAGTTCCATGGTATCCTGGGTCATTGGTATTCCTTGTCTCCTAAAAGTCATGTGCACAACCTAAGCTTTTGATAAGCTAATAATGAACATTGAATTGTGTTCACAACATTTCTGTATAGGAGCTTCACTTTGGGGCATGGAAAAAAGTATGCCCAGGCTGAACTGGGAAGACATGGGGCTCTCCTTGGCAAAATAAAGTCTAATAGTAGAGGAATCAATGCTGGTTCATCTAGAGGAGTTGGCTGAACAGGTTCATCAGTACTGGTGGGTAGTTCCTTGTCAGTGCCACAGCTGCCAAGTACCTTCCCCAGCTGTAGCACTGCACAGAACTCTTGTGCCTCACTGGTGGCCTCCTTGTGTGAAATCACAGAGCTACCAAATGCTGAATATCAGCCCCAAGTGTAAGACTGTGAAGAGGGCAGGAGGGAAAAATCTTCTGATGTCAAATATTGCAGCACCTGACTTTCAGGGTGGCCAGTCATGGAAACATTCAGCATTCAGGTGAGGTGTATTAGGAGAACCACACAGTTCCTGGGAAGACTCAGGCACCTAATGGGAGAAGAAGGCATTGTTGTCCTCTTTCCTCATCCAATAACTCAAGAGCTGGGGAGGACATTTAGCTAAAGTGAGATTTGACTACACCTGAAGGGATTTGGAGACACAGTCTCTCCCTTATATAAAGCAGACACCTATACAGGACAATTAAATCGTACAACACAAAACAGAATAAATTTGGGACTGGACAGGTGATCATAGATTAGAATTTGTGAGAAAAATGGCATCTCTGTAGAGGGATAAATATTATTGTTTTCTGTCCCACCTGCTGCTGAAGTGTCTTAACTATTTTTTTACTTGAAGGTATTATCTGAGTATAGAGAACCTAGACATCTCTTATTTTTTCTACTTTCAAAACCACTGTCCCATTTTCCATCCACCATAAATATAAATAACTTGGTTAGGAAAGGTGACAAGGATGAGGAGAAGAGCTTATTATCCTCTTCTCCACAAGCAATTTTCAATACCAGCTGCCACGGTGACATTGACACAGTGGGATCAAATATGATGAACCACAAGGTGCCACTTTAACTGTCACTTCAAATTCCTGGAGTCTTCATATATTTAGTCATGTTTATTTATAAGATAAATTTCCTGTTTCTATATTGGCACTGATTTTAAACTGTCTGAAACTAAACATTTGCCTGTCAGAATGTGTCTCTTACTAAGTATGTATCATGGTGAATATCATATTCGTAACACAGAAAATTATTCTTCCCAGTCTATGGAACTAAACATCTATTGTAGTCTCATTTACTCTCCAGCCCAATCAACACCCCATCTATTTTTCTCCTTTCAATCTAGCAAATATTCCTTCATGTTGCTGTGAGCTAATTTTGAGATTTCCTTGAGTGATTTTCAAATCACCTGACCATCTGTTTCAAATTTAAGCATCCCCAGATGCAGTCAATCTAAATATGGGAGTTATGTTGTAAATTACATTCAGAGCTACCCTTTAAATTATCTGGAGCTCTGTTTGTTGATATTAACTGTTCCATGCATAGGGCTATAATTGACTTTAAAATTTGTAAGCACTTTATTATCTAGAAGAAAGAACTCAGTGTTGAAATAATGTTGATGAAGGCAACAAACAAATCAATGCCTGAAGCAGACTCCCAAACAGAGCAAGTTCAGAGGGATCAATTAATAGCAGCTCACTTGGAATGGGTGAGATTGGTAACTGTGAAAATCCTGCTAGAGCTGCATCCCAGGGTAGATGACAACAAATAATTTCCATCAGTTCAAAAGAAGGAATTAATCTTAAGCTGGGGTTTGTCAGTAGGTTAGTTTCTGTTAGGCATGCTATATGTGAATTAGGATTGATGCCTAGATCAGATGATTGTGTGTCTCTTCCAGAACTTCCTGTCTCAGAAATTGTAGATCTAGGACACTGAGGTCCTCAATTGTCAGAAGCTGTTATTTTCAATTAATATTGAGGGTTTTTTTCATGCAAAATGTATAAATTAATCTTGGATTTAAATTATCAAGTTTCCACACAACAAAAGTCAGAGTAGGTGCTCCTTCTGCCACAGAAGGGCAATGTGTGGATTGACTGGGCCACAGAAAGTAGGAGAAAGAGACAGAAACTTTCACTGCAGAAGAAACTATCACAAGAAAATTTGCTCTGCTGACTCAATAGTCCTCTGTCAGGAGAATGAAGACACATCTGTTAGAGAATGAACATCACAGATTTTAATACAGGGCCTTGCACCAAACCTAATGTTTACTTCCTATAGCTAAAAGAGAATATCAGATCTATGTAAGGCTACTGCTGAATGTCCCTTGGCTACAGAAAGGACTTAGCTAATGAAGTGTCAGACCAAAGCAGGACAACTTCAAAATTATTTTTATTTTTCCTTGAAGACTGAGTTCTGCTGCATAGAACTGTTTGTGAGGAGAACTGATGAATAATAGCTGCACTTATGGATCCATAGAACAGTCCAGAAAAACTCCCAGAACAATCAAGTCAGCAGAGAGAGATATGATGAGTCCATTACTTGTACTTGTACTCTTACACAGAGTACTGTGGTTACTCTGTAACCACAATTAAGAAAATACAGCTGGGTGAGGTGCCAATCAAAACCAGAAATTACTTTCTCTGACTGTTTTGATGATGGTTTTAATTGGAACGCAATAGAATGAATCATAAAATGGCTTAGCTTGGAAGGAGAGATGATTTTGTTCCTATACCCCTGCCTTAGGCAGGGATATTTTACACTAGACCAGGTTGATCAGTGCCCCCATCCAACCCTGCTTTGAACACTTCCAGGGATGGGGCAACCACAACTGTTCTGGGCAATGTGTTCCAGTGCCTCATCATCCTCACAGTAAAGAATTTCTTCCTAATAGCTAATCTAAACCTACTCTTCCTGTTTGAAGCCACTCCCCCTTGTCCTGTCACCACTCGTGAAAATTCCCTCTCCCGCTCTCTTGTAACTCCTCTGGGTACTGGAAGATGCTCTAAGGTCACCCTGGAGCCAAGTGACCTTTGGCCTTCTCTTCCAAAGGCCAAACAACTCAAACTCTCTCAGCCTGTGTTCACAGGAAAGGCATTCCAGCCTTCTGATTGTGACCTCCTCTGGACTCATCCCAACAGGTCCACGTTCTTCCTTTGTTGTGGACCTCAGAGCTGGATGTGGCACTCCAGGTGGGGTCTCAGCAGAGCAGAGGAGAAAGAGACAATCCCCTCCCACAGCTGCTGCCCACAGGGCTTTGGATGCAGCCCAGGACAGGTTTGGCTTTCTGGGCTGCAAGGGCACCTTGCTGGACATGATGAGCTTCTTATCCATCAGCACCCTCAAATCTTTCTCCTCAGGGCAGCTCTCAATCCCTTCATCCCCCAGCCTGTATTTGTGCTTGGGATTGTCCCATCCCAGGTGCAGGACCTTGTTATTTCTAGTAGAGAAGAAGGAACCTTTACACAGACAGCTGGATAGGCAGAGACACAGATCAAGAAATTGTGATCCTTGGGCAAGGGGGTAAAAAAAATTAGGTTAGTTTTATTTTTTATAAAATGACCCTTAGCAAGAGTTGCATTTTTTGATGTTTTTCATTTGTTAATAGTAATACCAGCCAGCAAGACATTCCAGGGTTTCATGGATGGATGGAGATTTCAATACACTCTGCATTGGCTGAATGAAGCAGAACAGAAATTGGCAAAATAGCGTTATTATCTTTGTTATTTAATATTCATAATAGAGTGATACTCAGTCTAACCAAGTTTATACTGCATTAGTTTTTCTGCTTAGTCTTTTTCAGCAAATTTAAGCTCTGCAATCCTGATCTTACTGTCTAAACAAGGTGTTGAAAAGTCTGATTTAAAGAAAGTTTAAGGCAAGAAATGAAGACTAAATAAAGTACACAACCTTCAGCCAGTCTGGGTTTCATTCTGAAAGCTTTCCAGGTGTGAGGACACAGACAAATTATCACATGAATGAACATGATTTTGACATCGGTGGGAGGACACTGACAGTAAGTTCGAAACCAGTCTTCCAAGGACCTTAGAGAGGAGCAGAAGGAGACAAATATGCAGGAAATATTTTTGGGAATTCTCCAGTTCTCTAAAGCAAGAGAAGAGAGAAGGTGACACATGGTGGGAGTTGGTTATGTGCCAGAGGAGAATGGTTCTGTTCTGTATCTGCTTTGAGTAGCTGCCCTGGTTGTACCTATGCCTGGGATGCCAAGTGAGTTTTAACAGCTAAAACTGCTTTAAATATCCCATAAAGGGGACACTTCCATGTAAATTGTCATGCAAGGAGAATAAATTCAGTTTTTTTTAATATTTAGTAACTTAAAGGGAAACGGAGGCTTGTACAGGTCATCAGAGAGCAAGTCCAAGTCAACAATCTTTGTTACTTTTTCTCTAATCCCATTGCTTGAAGACCACTTCCAAAATAATCACATTTCCTAGAGCAAGGATTTTTACGATATATCTTCATTAGACACCTTCCTAATTACAGTGTTTGACCATAGTGATGCTTCCTGACAAATTTGTGTATGATTTTTACAAGTGGCGTAGTCTTGATTCTGGCATATTTCTGAAGACACTTCTGTTCTGAAAACAGTTTCAGAGTTGAGTTACAGTTTAGGGGAGGAATGTTCTGCAGCAAGAAAAGCAACAACTTCAAAGTAATGTTTTGTTTGTATTCAGTCCTTTCTTCATGAGATTCACTTGAGCTTGTTTAACTTTCATGTAGATTCAATTTCAAAGAACAACGTTGGCTTCAAAATTAGAGTGAATTCAAAAGGGTAGTGGAGGAGTGGAGAAGAGATCTGGGCTGAGGAAAAGAGTTTTGCCTTCCTGACTTTTTAACTCAGTAAATTGAACAGCTTCTATTGTTTTTGTCATCTTTCAAATGAAATGGGAACTGCTGAGTTTATATTTCAGTGATGGACTAAACTACACAGCATTTATGCTTAAAAAATGTTTCTGCTCTACTTTGAAGCACTTGTTGCTTTTTATTTTCCCATAGGAGAACAGATAAAACACTTGGTGCTGGCATTCCATGTGTGCATTCTCTGTTTTGAACGTCTGCCATTCCATTTTGATGATCCATAATATTTTAAGCACACATAGACCTTTCTTTCTAGACTAGACTTCTTTCTACACAGTACACTCAATTGTCTCATCTTTTTTAACTTTATGCAAGAGCTGTTCCATATGAGAAGTTGTTTTGGGAAATGCTTAAGGACATGCAGAGCTGTCAGAGTGACATTTTTTCATCTTAATCATAATGTTTTGTAGACGTTCTCCATGAGTTTATAATTTTTATTTATTTTTTTTTTTTTGCATTCATGTTCTTTGCATAAAATTTGACAGCCAGGATAGACTGAGGTCAGAATACAGTTGCTAAGATTAATGCATCTGCAGTCAATCTCCATTAAAAGCAAATGGAACTATTTTCTGATATTCTGGCCTACTGCAGATTTTGTTAATTTGGTTCTTTCTTGTGAAATTTAGCCTGAGGTGTAAGGACATTGCTGGCTACCCTCCCAAGTCGTGTGGTTTTGTTAACACTGCCTCCCATCCTTGGGCTGGAGTAAATCTCTGGCAAGGATGAAGTTTTCCTCAGTTACAGTGTTTGAGGAGTTCCACCATCCACTACTATGAATATGCATTTATTTCCACCAGCATGTCTTGCATCCCTGTAAGGCCAAATGAGCTGTAGTCTCCAATATCCATTAAAGGAGTCCTCCTTTTGACTACTTTTTTTTTTATAGGCAGTTCTAAAAGCTTTACAGCTCTGGCTATGTGAAATTGAAATAGCAACAAAAATATTCTCAGAAATTAAAATAAGAAATTAGGTTTTTTAAGACCTACTAGTATGCCCAGTTTTTATTTTATGAAGAGAATGTTCTTCTTTTTTTATTTCATCAATGAAATTGGCTTTGATAGCATGTCAGCTTTTGATACTTGAAGTTATACTAAAATACTTTAATTCATTCAAAACCAGGAACTTTCAAATTAAAAAATAAAACATGTTGGGATAAAAATAAAAGTTGATTTTCATTGGAAAGCCACATTTATTATTAGACAGTTTGAAAGGGAAAAATAAGCCATCAGTTATTCTTAAATACATGTCTTCAGAAACACAAATATCAGGCTGCTTATTCCTGTCCTTATCAGTTTGTAGTTATTCATATAAAGACTAAGACCATGTATTAAAACATTGCAGCATGTAGCACACCAAACTTAAATCATTCCTTAAAGGTGCAAGAGGGATTTCAGGAATGAGGAAAAGGGTGTGCATAGGGTCAAACAACTTACCCAGAGGCACACAGGAGCTCTCTGTCACGGCCCTCCACCAGGCCTGGGTCTGCATGTCAATTGTGTCCTTCCCTCACAGTGCTTTGAGTCTGCATTTTTACCAGCCATTACACATTCAAATAAATGCAGTGTGAAGTCATATATATATATATATATATTTGGTTCTCACATTGCAAATTCAGAGGAACACACGTTTATTATTAATGTTGATAATGAGATAATAAGCTGTCACCGGGGATTGTGATGAGCAGCATCAAGGCAAGTCTATTGCTAGTATCCACAGTGGAATTTCTGCCAAGGAATTGTAATGAGGAAGACTGGGGGAAAAAAAGAAAGAAGCAACAGCACCTGGTAGTGTGAGCGGTGTGTGGGCTGGAAACACTATCTTGGGAGATCTGCAGTTCTGCTTGTAGAGATGCAGTTTAACCTGTCATTTAGCTTTTTCTGGTAGTTTTCCTTTTGAAATGAATATTATGCTCATTACAGGTGCCAAACTGACAGCCCTTAAGATTGAAGTTGCTTCTTACAAAATCAAGTGTAGAAAGCAGCAGTAAGAGAAGCTTTTTCAGAAATGCCTGTCAATAAATCTCCACCTTGGCCAGGAAAAATGAAAAATAGCTAAAATTCATCTTTGGTCTTTGTACTTTGCCTGGTAGCAAAAGGATTTTTAATGCTATTTGTGTTTTTTCCACTTTTACTTTGGAAAGGAATTGGTATTAACATATTTGTCTTTTGTCCCTAACAAACACTTAAGAGGAGTACCATTTGATTGCCTTTATCTCACCTTTTTTTTGATAAGTGACCCCAGCTTTAACACTGATCATGCACCACCATGATTAATTTGGTAGTAATAAGTTTTGAGGGGTCTTAAATGACACTTAAGAAAATATCTAATGGAAAAAGCTGAAAAACTTATTATAGGCCCAGACATCTGTGGCTATATCACAATATGTGTAGCTTTATTTTTTGATCCCTTAATGCTCTTATTTACTCTTACTTCTTAAAATATTGGCTTCCATTCCCTGAATTCCACGAATGCTCTCTGCTAAGGTCCTGCTGGTTTGTCTTTCTTTGGAACAGCTGAATTGTCTGATTTCCAGGTAGGGTTTGTTGGGTTCATAATAAAAAACAAGACAGAAGAAAAACCTCCAGAACGTACCTATTTATTTCCTCTGCTCTGTGGAAGTATCAATTCTGTCTAGTCTATTCCTGATGGATATTTGTCAAAGATGACCTCAAAAGTTTTCAAAGAATAGAATGTCTTTATGGCAAGAATGACCTTCCATAAACACTGTGCTATTTAATACAGGCAGTGGGCTGGGTAAGATGGGCCATCTTCTTGATGTGAGTGCTATCAATTAATTTCCTGACTTGCCTATACAGGGTTATTTAAAATAGTTCCTACATTTTTAGTGACACTGGGTGTCGTGAATTGTGAAACCAATATTTACCATCTGGATGGCAGTTGTCTTCTGTTAAGTGGGCAGTTTTCCTTATCTCTTCCACAAGCACTCCTCCCTCCAGGCAGACATCTGCTGATAACAGGCTATTGAATGTCAATGCATGAGTGATAAGAACTTTAACATCCCATTGTGAGATGCTCTGCCCAGAGGGAGGAGCCAAGCATTCCTACAGGGATATAGCTGGGAGTCTGGAGAGACAGGACAGCTCCTGCTGGGTTTTGCTCAGAGGGAGAATTACCCCTCTCCAACTGGATCAGCAGAGGAAGATCTTCACCTTTCCTTCTACAGTATTTCCTGCTCCAACAGNTTCCCTAGTAAAGGACTGTTATTCCTGCTCCCATATTTCTTGCCTGAGAGCCCCTTGATTTAAATTTTATAGCAATTCGGAAGGAAGGGGTTTACATTCTCTATTTCAGGGGAGGCTCTGGCCTTCCTTAACAGACACCTGTCTTCCCAAACCGAGACACTGGGATTGTCAGTCCCTTAAGAAAATGAAGTCCCAACTTTCAGTTATGTTTTTTGGGCTTTTATGTCTATGAATATCTATACCCTAATTTAAGTCTTTATCTGTCTCACAAAGAACCAAAGACATAGCAGCACATGATGACAGAGGCTGAGATTAGGTATGGGTCAGATTCAGCAAAGAAGCAGGAAGGAGGATGGTGATGATCTTCTTAATCCTCCAGTTAACAGCTGTAAAATGGGAGCAAGATATTGATTTTCATCAACTCTGCCTCATCCATCAAGTGTGGGCTGACCTGTGAAGAAACTTAGATGCATCCAACTTAGCAGTGAAAGGAACTTGTGGACACAGTGGGGCTCAAACCCCTCTTTTTCACTGGAACTGGAGGTCATTGGATGTATTGAAATTCAAGCAGCTGAGAAAGGCCAGATGAAATCTGACTTAACCTGTCCTGTGAGCTACTGTTCTTTACCCTGTGCCAGTGGCTCTTAAATTCTGTGTCCACCTAGAGGAGAAATCCCAAAGGAAACACACAGGCTTTCATCAACTGTAAATCTCTTTGAAGATGCAATCTCTTCCATTGCTTCAATAAATCACAGCAACAACCACTGTTACTGGCTCTTATCTAGATACCAACACTGGCAGAAATTGGGATTTCATTAAGAAATCCACAGAACACAAATTTGGGGAACAAGAGCATTCCTGAAAGGGGGCCAGACCACAGTGCAATCAAACACCAAAAATTAGAGCCAGCTGTCTCCATGCAAAATCTATTTCTTCATACAAGTTTTACTCCAAAATGGATGAGGTCACTGACAGTCTCTTGATAGCCACCAAAGAGAACCTGTGTGCAGGTAATGGATGGTGGGAGGGGAGGGTCAGAGCTGAGGGGCTCTGTGGGCAATGTTAAATATTCCTTCTGATTACAACATTGTAAATGTGATCAAATTAGAACTGGTGATATGGGAACAGGTACTCAACAGCCACTCTGCCCTTCAGTTCTTTAGGCTATTTTTTGTAAGAGAAAATGCTCAATTTATGTTTTGAAATGTACACAGAGATTTCTCTGGAATAAATATCGTGGACTTGTAGGTTACATTTTCAAGTAAAACAAAAAGGAAGTAAAATACAAAATTGTCAACCTCCAAAACTCTGCCTAAACTCTCATTGTGATGTATTGCCCTGAGAAAGCCTGCCAGACTGTTTAACACCTTTATTGCTTGATCCTGGGAGCTCAATTTATTATTTACTGATCCTTCTCCTGTCATTGGTCATGACCACATATCTGGTTATATTATTCCTAGCAGGTTTTCCAGCACACATTGGTTCAAAAATCAATCACTTCCTAGATCCATCATTTCTGTCCTTCTTTTGGGCTACATGTCTCCAGTGCTAATCTGCCAGTGGCAGTCTAAAGCTGTTTACAACAGCACCTGCTTTTGCCACATGAGGAAAGAAAGACTTGCCTCTTGTTTCTTCAGCCAAAGCACTGTAATAAATAGATGGCATGGACAAATAAATACATTTATCTTTCCAACAGTACAGGAGTTCCCTGTTGTACATTTATTTATATTCTGCAAATTTTCACATGGTTTCACCATTCCTCTGGGAAGATGGTTCTTCAAAATATCAAATCATCAGTATTTGTTTGAATTACTGTCATTTTATACTACCTTGAGCTTACTTTTATCCTATTACTTATACTCTTAAGTGATATTCTAAATCATTCTCATCCTCTTGTTGCTTATTCCTCTCTGTATTGCATACCAATATGTGAATTTCTAGTTTTATTCATCATTCTTACTGTTCATTTATTACTTAAGGATTTTAACATATGCTTTTGGATAAATCTTTAGATGGTATTTTTTTTCACACTTAAATGCAAGGTATGGAGAATGATGTTTATGTTAACACCAGCTTATTTTTCTGCCATATCTCTTTGCAAGCAACTGCACAATTTTTGTTATCTTACTTAGAATTGGCCTTTCCAAGTTGTTTTTCTCTCATGCAGTATTGATAGTTATCTTATTGATTTTGTCAATTTGCAGATCCTATTTTGTTCTATTTTGATAGAATCACAGAATCATTATGTTAAAAAAAACCCCTAAGATGATCAAATCTGAGCATTTACCCAGCACTTCAAACCAACTGAACAACCCCACGTTCACCATTAAACCATGTTCTTTTAGCACTACATTTACACATCTTTCAAATACCTCCAGCAGTGGTGACTCCACCACTTCCCTAAGAAGCCTGTTCCAATTCTTGACAACCCTTTTGGTGAAGAATTGTTTCCTAAATATCCAATTTTTTGGCCAATTCCTCTTGTCCTGTCACTTGTTACTTGGGAGAAGAGACTGACCCCCACCTGTCTGCTACCTCTTTTCAGGGAGTTGTAGAGGGTGATAAAGTTCTTCCTGAGCCTCCTTTTTCCCAGACTGAACACCCCCAGCTCCCTCAGCTGCTCCTCATCAGCCTTGTGCTCCAGACCCTTCCCCAGCTCTGTTGCCCTTCCCTGGACAGGTTCCAGCCCCTCCCTCAATGTCTTTATTGTTATGGGTGGCACAGAACTGGACTCAGTACTTGAGGTGTGGCCTCACCAGCATCCAATCTTACCCTTGTTTTCCAAGTCTCTTAACTCAGGTAATTACGATCCATTTTCACATTTTCTCTGATGTTCTCATCTTATTTACTACTTTTTCAGGCTACTACTGTGCTAAGTTTTGCACACAGAGGGCCTTTCCTTAAAGGAGATGCATTGTAGACTCATAACAAAGGTTGGTTTACCTTGGCTGGATACCAGATGTGCAGCAAAGCTGCTCTGTCCCTCCTCTCTCCAGCTGGACAGGTGAGAGAAAACATAAAGAAAGGCTCATGGGGTGAGGTAAGGACAGGAGGACATCGCTAACCAGTTATGGCCTTCACTTGGGGAAATTACTTTAATTTATTACCAAACAAAGCAGAGCAGGATAACAAGAAATACAACCCAAATCTTAGAACACTTTTCCTCTACCCCTCATTTCTTCACAGTCTCAACTCCACTCTCAAATTCTCTACCTTCTGCCCATCAGAGGTACTAGGGGACTGGGAATGGAGGCAGCAGTCAGTTCATTGTATGTTGCCTTAGTTCCTCCTTCCTCCTTGGGAACAGGACTCCTCACACTCTACTCCTGCTCCAGTGGGGTGTCCCTCATGGGAGACAGTCCCCTGTAGCAGGCTGACCCTGTCTGGACACCAGGCCCCCACCATAGCCTCCCTTCCAGAGCTGGACAGGGGAGGGAAAATAAAATGAAGGGTTCATGGGTTGAGATAAGGACCAGGATAGACCACTCTCCAAATGCCATCACCAGAAAAACAGGCTCAGCCTGGGGATATTAACTGAATTTATTACTAACAAAACCAGAGCAAAACCACCTTCTTCTCCCTCCTCACTTCTTCCCAGCCCTACCTCCTCCCGCAGCATGCAGGGAGACAGGGAATGGGGGTTATGGTCAGTTCATCACACATTGTTCCTGCCCTTGCTCAGGGAGAGGAGTCATTCCCCAGCTGCACAGTGGGACCCCTCCCACAGGAGACAGTACTCCAAGAAATACTCCAAATTGAGTCCATTTCATGGGAAATCAGTCCTCCCCAAACTGCTGCAATGTGGGTCACTCTTCCACAGGCTCAGGCTGCTCCAGCCTGGGCTCTTCTCTCCACAAGTCCCTGCCAGGACCCTGCTCCAGCACAGGCCTCCCACAGGGTCATAGCCTCCTTCAGACATCCCCCTGCTCCAAGTGGGGTCCTCCATGGGCTGCAGGGGCATCTCTGTGTCCCCATGGACCCCCATGGGCTGCAGGGGCACAGCTGCCTCCCCATGGGCTGC
>VZRH01003984.1:799915-842556 GCA_013397555.1 Urocynchramus pylzowi | reverse complement strand
TCCTCCCCAAACTGCTGCAATGTGGGTCACTCTTCCACAGGCTCAGGCTGCTCCAGCCTGGGCTCTTCTCTCCACAAGTCCCTGCCAGGACCCTGCTCCAGCACAGGCCTCCCACAGGGTCATAGCCTCCTTCAGACATCCCCCTGCTCCAAGTGGGGTCCTCCATGGGCTGCAGGGGCATCTCTGTGTCCCCATGGACCCCCATGGGCTGCAGGGGCACAGCTGCCTCCCCATGGGCTGCTGCAGGGGAGCTCTGCTGCNTCCTCCCCAAACTGCTGCAATGTGGGTCACTCTTCCACAGGCTCAGGCTGCTCCAGCCTGGGCTCTTCTCTCCACAAGTCCCTGCCAGGACCCTGCTCCAGCACAGGCCTCCCACAGGGTCATAGCCTCCTTCAGACATCCCCCTGCTCCAAGTGGGGTCCTCCATGGGCTGCAGGGGCATCTCTGTGTCCCCATGGACCCCCATGGGCTGCAGGGGCACAGCTGCCTCCCCATGGGCTGCACCAGGGGAACTCTGCTGCAGTGCCTGGAGCATCTCCTGCCCCACCTTCTCCACTGACCTGGGTGTCTGCAGAGATGTTCCTCTCACACGTTCTCACTCTGCTCTTCCCTGCCTGGAGTGGCAAATTCTGCATTAACTTTTTTCCTTCTTAAACATGTTATTACAGAGGCATTACTATCATTCCTGATGGGCTCACCCTTGGCCAGGGGCAGATCCATCTTGAAGACATTTGTCATTGGCTCTGTTGGACATGGGGGAAAACTTCTGGAAGCTTCTCACCCCGTCCCTCCCATAAAACCTTGTCACACAAACCCAATACAACAAAATAAATAATTCAGAAGATAAATAGAGGGAAAGAGAAATTGTAAGTGAAGACAGTTGTGTGTGGGTCATACATCCTGCTATTTAGATGTATTCCTGATTTCACATCCTCATTTTTTAGAGTTTTCTGTTTAAAGACTCAAAGGTTGATCCATTAGACTGTAAGGTTGGCTGTGCACTATTTTAGGTACTCCACAGGAATATTCAGTTCTTAAAAGATACAAATTTTCATGTTGTCTCATTGAGGACCCTCTGATGTGATCAAAATCACAGCACAGCCAGTGAGTGTAGGATGTTGTGAGGCCTTAAGGTGGGGAATGGGGCTCACAGAGAACTTCAGGGAAGAGTTAAAATATTGTGAGCTGCCAAGAAAGCCAAAAAGAGGGGGGAAAGGAAGAAGAAAACTTTCATTGTTTAAAACAACCTTCTGGGACTGTTTAAATTTAATTTAAACCTCTCTAACTTTTCTATGAACCCAGATCGGGAATATTGAAATCGAATAATAATATTTTCTGTTCACTTTTACAGCAACTAAACTGTTTTTAAGGACTTGAAAAAATAGTAGCTAACATTTTGAGGATATGTGAGTTTATTTCTTTTTAAGGAATGCTTATATTTGAATCTCTTAAACACAACATAAAGCCTGCTATTTTTCTTTCAAACTTACACTCTATGCCAGAGCATATCTTTCAACAAAATAAAAGTTTTCCTTAACTGACCTCTGCTGGAGCTGCTTTGTTTTTGTCCTAAAAGAGATTCTGGCAAGGACACTGAAGGTTCCAGATTTGCTCTGTGACTCCCGCTCGTTCTGCGGCTCTCAACTGGCTATACATTATTTACTGAAGCACAACATGTGCCTTGATGACCCTGAAAAATGGGCAGAGTCTACAAAGCAAAGCAGGATCTCTGCTCAGAGGATTTTACAGTCTTCTGAAGTATTTTTGGAAGTTATAGAAAACAACAGAATTCTCATCACTACCACTGCACTGAGTCCAGCAGCTCTTGGGGTGAGGTGTACTTTTCAGAGCTGCTGCACTCTCAGAACAGTTTCTCTGGATGATGAGCTACATTCTACAGGAAAACAGCTGCTACAGTCTTTGCTGCTTTGGTATCACACAATTGCTGAGGTTGGAAGTGACCTCTGGAGATTGTCTAGCCTACACCCTGCTCAAATCAGGGTTAGCTAAACCAGGTCGTTCAGGCCTCTGCCCAGGTGGGTTTTGAATATATCCACAGACTGAGACTCCACATCTCAGGGCATAACATTTCAGTTCTAAGTCATCCTCACACTAAAAATGTTTTTATCTTTCCTGTGTGCCAACTTTTGCCTATCAGCTCTTGTCCTTTCAGTGAGTACAACTGAGGAGAGCCTGGCTCCCTCTGCATTGCAGCCCCCACACTCCCCACTCAGCTACTGGTACACATGGATAAGATTCCCTCTGAGTCTTCTCTTTGCTGGTTCCCTCTGAGCCATCCCTTCTCTTACAACCTCTTCTTACTTGTCAGATGCTCCAGTCCCCTAAATATCTTTGTAACCCCCCACTGGACTTGCTTCAGAACATCCAAAACTCTCTTGTCCTGGGGAGCTCAGCAGTGGACACAGCACTCTCAATTTGTAGCATCAGTACTGAGCAGAGTGGAAGGATCCTGCATCCATCCCTTAAAACTGTGCCTAAAAAAAGTGGAAAGCTTTATTGGGAGCACAGTGAAGGCCACATCAAAGTTTTGAGCTGCCTGGAGGGCTATCCAACTTTTGTGTCTATGCTGCATTGCACCCTGTGTTGCTTTTAGAGCAAACAAAGGCTCATGTATCAGTAAGAAGGCTCTGTCTTTCTATGTTTACTCCTGATCAACACCCTGTGCTGCTTTTAGAGCAAACAAAGGCTCATGTATCAGTAAGAAGGCTCTGTCTTTGTATGTTGTTTACTCCTGATCTAGATTAGTCTTGATGAAGAATGTGTGTGATTGAAACTGGATGCCCAGGGAGTCTTTGCCCCAGAGAGGTTTCTGAGCATTTTAAGTGCAGCATTGGGGTGTGCCCTGGTATGAAATGAAGCAAGGAAGGCTATGTGATATGCTTCTTTTGAAAGACAGCTCTTATGAAAAATTCAAGAGGAAATGCTTTCCTTTTGTTCACTGCCAGTTCATCTAGTTTGCAGCTACAGAAAGAGAGATTATTATTTTGGGGTTCTTTAATGTGTGGGAGCTTTTAAGTGGATATAGATTTGTTCTGTTTGTTGCCAAGGTGCCAGAAGTTTTTGAAGCCTGATAATGCTCTTTCCATGTTTTATTCAGGTTGTCATCAGTAATGAAATATAATTTAATTTTACTTTCCTATTATGTTTTTCTCATCTCACTATCAAAAAAGAAAGTGTGCAGAATAGTTTTTATCACTGCTTACAAATAAGGGAGCTTTACAAACAAATGCATGCAAAAAATTAATGTTTTTGTAGAAAGGCTTTAATTTATTATTTAGTTCTATTTCTCCAGTGATAGTGAAAACATGCTTTTTATTAACATCACAGTACCCTTAATTCTTGAAGACAATTTACACATTAAAAATAAATTGCAAAATCCCAGTAGGTTTCAGCATGTTGACACATTTTAGATTAAGGATGGTAATTTTGATGGTTGCTAACTTTTAAATAAGTAAGTTAGATGGCTAAAAATGAGGAGTGAGTTGGGTTTTTTTTTAAAGAAATGAGGAAAACCCACATTCCTTGAGACTAGACTGATAGCCTTTTTTCTTCAAGATGGAATCTCAACACCTTTTCCTTTCCTCTATTGGTAAGAGTTCAAAGAGAAAAATGAAAAAATAACCTTACCATGGCAGGCTGTAGTCTGGAGAGGACCTGTGGATCTTCTGAGGGGTCCACAGGATGTGGATGTTTGTTTCTGCCCTCGTTCTTGGGGGAGCTGATCAATCTCTCACTGCCTACTCAGGCACTGTTTCTGCTCTTTAATGTAGCCTTTGTGTCCACTCAATGTCCATCCAGCAAGCCAGCTACCAGGCAAAGGGGGGATTGCTGCAGTGGTTCCTTGTGGTCACAACTGGAAAAATTACCAAACAGGATTTCCTTAAACCCACAGCCTGTCCTACTCACCACGAGCACTGACTCCCTTCATTGCCTCACTGCTGTCCTCAGTGTGGATGATCAGCACTTCTTCCCTTCTCCCTGCCCTACCACATGGGCTCATTTTGTGTTCTGACTGCTTCTGCAGCACCATCTCCTGCAGCCCTGGCACCCATTTCCTAACAAAAACCTTCTTCCTTCTCCATCACCCTCATTCATTTCCCCTTAATCTTCCTCATCATACTTCCATGAATCCTCCTCTGCTCCCAGAATTGCACTTGCTTGAAACAGATCTTAAAGAGAAGCAGCCCTTTGGCTATCAGGTACATTTTCTGTCCTTTTGCAGATTTTTATTTAAGTCCTATTTCTTTTGCATTCCTTCATTAGGTTGCTGTCAAACCTCTGTGCATTTTTGCCTCAGGATAATAGACTACATATGCATAATACATAGTTTGGATGCCAATAGATTTTATTACAGTTTAGGATAGTGGTTCTTCTTAATTTCATGCTATCCACAAACTAGGTGGTAAATTGTTGTCTCTGACAGGAAGGTTATACTACAGGCTAAATTTTACCCTGAGTTACGTTCAAGCATCTTTCTATCAGAATTAGAATTTGGCCTATAACGTATTTGGAATTGAAACAGAGAAGTTCTGGTCTCCTTATCAGACCTGACATACAATCCTGTTACATTACAGATGCACCTCCTTGATATAAAGAAAGTGAAAAATCCCCAGTTCATGGTGAATTTTTGTGGTTAATAGTATCTGATAAAATACAAGTGAATGAACAGCACCTTGAGGGAAGGTTGGATGGGTGAGGGAGACAAGGCATCCAGGCAAGCATTGTTACATTTCTAGCAGAAGGGCAAAAGCAAAGATAAATGTAGGTCACTGGAAAAGCCAGAAGCAACAGTGAAATACCAGAGAAAATTCCAGAAGATGCAAGACAAAGTGACTGCAACAGTGCTTAATCCTCATCACATCTCAGGACATACTCAAAGCAGATGTAAAACCCAGAAATCAGCAAAGCTACATCAGTCCTTTCCCCCTCCTTCAGTAGGGCATGAGAAACAAAATTGTAATTTTGCAAACTCACCTCTTTATGTCTACAAGGTCTCAAATTTCTGAAACCAACCCCCACTTTATAATTTCACCAACAATTCTTTCCTGTCCACTGAAGAACAAATCCAAGCAAGACATTGGTCTGGCCTTGCTGTGTGAGTAGAAAGTGTTCAAGAAACAACTGGATGTGGCACTTGGTGCTATGGTTTAGCTGATGTAGTGTTTGTCAAATGTTGGATTTGATGATCTTGGAGGTTTTTCCAACCTCAGTGATTCCATGGTTCTGTGATTCCATGAAATGCCCTGCTCACCACTACAGAAGGATGGCAAGTCCCTCACCTGATTTCCCACGTCTTGACTGCTGTTTCCAGACCCCAGAGCTCAGAAAGAACAGACTCTCCCATGCAAGGAGGGCCATAGCACAGCTGTGTGCACCCTGGTTCAAGACCAGGCTCCAGTTTTCTCCAGCCAGTCAGCTGCCCTTTCCCTTTCCCATGTTTGTAATCTGGATACAAGGCAGATGTGCTTTTGGCATGTGCAATAAATAAAACAAGGAGTGGGGAGTGGGAAAAGGTATACAAGCAGTAGGACCACATGCAAAATTAGAATATTCTGAAAAAAAAAAAAAATCTGGCTGGCCTCCTGCATTTCTCTCCCTCCCAGATTGCTTCTCTCTCTTCACAGATTTAGTTTCTAATAATCTGTCCCATCTGTCAGACACAAGATCACTGGGGCATTTTCAGGGTTGATTCATCCAAACATAAGAGATCCCACCCACAAGGATGCATCTTTTCTGTACAGAACTGACTATATGGAAGCAGATAATTGGAAGCAATTAATCACACCAAAGACAAACAAACTTGGACATAAATCATTAAGCTAACAAGAACATGATCTGCTTTTCTACCCCCTTCCATCTCCTCATCTGCCTTCACACATCTTGGAAGAAAGGCCTTGGCTTGCAGAGAAAATGTTGCTAGTGCACTTTATGGCTTATAATGATAGCAGGAGGGCTTGCTTTATTTTTTTTTTTTTTCTTTGTATTTTTTTTCCCTTGTATGACTATAATGTGAGTATGTCTCTGTAGATCTTCCATACTGAGACCTCCAACCATATATAAAGAGAGCACACTCTATTCAACCATCATCAAACATCTTTTTCATCCCTGTACTATTTCACCAGTGTACTGTCCATTCAGCAAGTTTTCATGCTTGAAATACCCACACTGACCCTTGAGATGTGTCAGCTAGTTTGTGTAACAAACTAGTTCTGATAACTTGCTTTTATGGCCCCTGTCTGCAGCATCTCAGCTCTCATTCACATTCATCGTGCTGTACAAGAGCCTTGCATCTCTGACCTTATTCCCCATGACCTAGTTGTAATACTTTAGATTTAATGGTCTTATTGTTGAGCTGCCCTTGGAGGGATCCTTATGCTTTCCCTACCAAAGTCTCCTTGAGAAAGGTGTCTCATCAGAGCATTTGCACTTCAAAGTGCTCCAGGAGGGCCCGAGTCAGCAGCCATCTCACCAAACACAGCTTCTAGCTGGAACAGGAGCTGGATTGTGTCCTTCACAAAGGGCAGGTGCTTTAGGAAATGAGAATGAAGAATAGGACAGGTAACAGATCCTGATCTCTGCTTTGCTACTCCATATTCTTTTTGCAGATATGTCCAGAAAAGCCCCTAAACCAGCTGGTGCAGGAAACACCCTCCAGTTGCTAGGTGATGTGAGTCTTTGAAATGGAGAAGTTACACAGCTGATTAAATTCTTATCATTTGTAATGTGAAATAATGACTGTGATACAGACAATACCAAGAAAAGACTAACTGGAGAAACCAGCTAGCCAAAACAGAAGCCTTGGAATTTGACTGGTGTAGACTTGAAGAAGCAGGGGCAAAGTGTGAGCACAAGTGCATGTATGACAAGAGAACCTTAAGTGCAAATGAAACATCCAACTGCAACACTTCTATTACAAAAGAATATTCAGCCAAAGAGGAGACAAAAGCTAATGTGTAAATTTTGTTTACACAAATGGCTGTCTAGGCTACTGGATGCTTCAATCCTTTGGAAAGGTCAGGAACATGCAGTTCCCTCCCACAGGATGCAATCTTTGAATAAAAGGAAACTTAAATTGTTCTTTATGTTTAACTAGAGAGGAAGCTCTAAACTGCCTTTTCATAACTGGCAAATATATTAGATTTATAAGAAAGCTAGATGACCAAAATGATGACAGTCTACCCACAGACTTTGGAAACATCTCTAAAATATAGCTAATGTGCCAGTGATAAGAGCCAAGTCCACCCCTATTTAAAACCCTTTTGGGGAGACCACTTTCACCCACATTTATACATGGCCATGAATGTACACCTCTGTCTGAACTAGCTCCAAGCACAGTCACTGAAGGGAAGTAAGTACATGGGGGATCTGAATCATCTGGTCTATTTTAGCTCTCTACCTTAGGGGATGAATCACCTCTTGCCTGCTTCTCTCTGGCTACACAGGAAGTCTGATTGCTTGTTCAGATGCAGGTGATTACCTTGTGGATGTTTCTGTTGGAAAAGATGTGCATTATCTTTCAGAACTCTTTGATATATTAAATGGTCGTGTGAAGAACTGAACCTATGTTCAGTTTTTGAGAGTGAAGAGGATTAACTGAGTAATGACAAGAGATGGCTGCAATGATTGGTGAAAGAAATATTAGTCCATTCTCAGTTCCCTTGTAGAGCCCAAAATGAAGAAGGAGTCTCTCCATGCCCAGCAAAATTAATGTCACATACAGTGTCACCTGCCATTCCTGGTGGGAAGGCAAGCACAGGGTGAATGAGGTGATGCCATGCACTGTACCCTGCATTTTCACTTCTCCCTATGCCAAAACCCTTACTGATTATTGTGCAGACTTGCCTAGAGGCTTGGGGCTGTTGAATAAGCAGAATGAAGCAGTCAACCTGTTCCTCAGGGTATTTTACAGGTCTCTGTAATGTCACCTGTGTAAGTCCTGTCTGTAGTGGGAAAAAGGGCTTACAGAACAGGAAATTTTTATGGATAAGACCAATATCATTTAGAATAAATGGACTGTTTGGCATATCCTGGCAAAAAACAAAAAACAAAAAAACCAAAACAAACAAAAAACCAAAACAAAACCCCCAAAACAACAACAAAAATAAACAGGCAAAACAAACGATCAATAAAAAACAACAACACAAAAAAACCCCAATAAAAAAACAAAACCAAAAAAACAAATAAAAACCCACACCAAAAAACCAAAACCAACCAACCAACCAAACCCACAACCAAACCCCATGAACTACTATTAGCACTTTGAAAACAAAATTTGAAGTAAAAAGTGAATCACAGAGAAAGAACTTAATTATGTGTGCAAAACCTGTGCAGTATTCAAACAATCCTGAACATCAAAAAGGGCCACCTCTCCATGGTCTGAAGAGAAAAAAGAGGGAAAATAACTAATTTTTGTTATTTGTGCATGAGCAAGGAAGTCTGTCGTTTAAAAAAAAAAAAAAAACAAAAAAAAAACCAACAAAACAAATCAAACCAACCAACTAATCAAACCAAAAGCAATAATAGTAAACTACAAAGAGAGGACTGGTAGTTTCAAAAGGTTCCCAAATGCCTACCAGATAAATACAGCACCATGGCAATGTAGTCACTGTCTGAGGAGTATCCCCCAAATATATTAGGCACTCTATGGAAGACCAAGAAGTGAGAAAAACTGCTGTTCCTGGAGAACAGTCCTGATCCTTCTATCTGATCCACAAAACAACTATTGATAAATTCCATGGACTACTCTGAAGTGTGGAAGGAGCAATCCAGGACACAGATATGTGATGCCTTGGGTTGAGGTATTCCAAAATGTGCACATCTGCCAGCCTCTAGGAAGATGCAAGGTCAGAGAAATTTAGGATATCATATATTCACCTCTGAGGCGTTATCAATAACCTAGGCCTACTTTTCTGTTAATCAGTTATCTGGCTTTTGTTTTCATTAAAGTGCTTATCTCAAGCTGTAACAAAAATGAAGTGATTAGACTTTTAAGAATGGTTAATATCCAAACCTAGGTCTCTTTTTCTTCTCTTTGCATTGATTTGCAAAGAAAAAAGAACAGACATTTCCTGTGGTTGCTACTAAGATCCATAACTGTCTGAGGGGTTTTTCATGGAATTAAATCTCTTAGTTAAAGAAACAAATCACCTTCAGTAAAATAAATATTGTAAAAAAAATTTTGCAAAGTTGACAAGAATGTTGGCTCCTGGCCCTGCCCCCCATGTTATCTGTCTCTGAAGACACAGCACAAAGGAAATACAGTCAAAAAGATCAATGACCTTTGAAGAAGAAAGTCTCTGAGAACAAAGTTGTGTTGTTTTCCTGTCAGTAAATTTAGCATTCCTTTTGTGAAACACAATTTAGTCAAACTATTAAATGCAACCATAGATCTTATTAATGAAAAACTGCTAATTTAGTTTTTCTCCAATTATAGTGCAAGGTTTGGTGTTGAAGGAAAAAAAAATTAAAACCAGCTTCTGATTTCTCCAGTCTTTCCATTGTCTGTAGTAGAAAAACGAAATGAAAAAGTTTTCTTCAGGCAAGAGAACAAGAAAACAATTATCTCCTTCTTCCCTTTTTAAATTCCCTTTTCCCTGTCTACCTTGCCATCTCCCTTAACAGAGGGATTATTATCAGAAATAATAAAATCTATTCCCTAAGGATAAAGGATGAGTAAACCTTATGGAAGGTGAGATTTTCTGAACCATTCATTTGAAAAGTCATTTAGTATTCATAACCCTTTCATTCTAATTTAAATCTGTATGGTTTGAGCCAGTTTTCTCTTGGACCAGTTTTACACCTGAACAACTCCTCTGGGAAGGCTTCTCCCCTGCATTGCATTTTGCACAGTGAATTATACCTGAAAGAAATGAGTGCTAGATGCTACAGCCCTGCTCTGGGACAATTCTTCATGCACCTTGCAGGATAGAAGATGATTGTCTGCAAGACATAAAGCAGCAGAGATCCTGGGCCCTTTGCCATTTATGGAGTTACTTCAGACTTTCAGTAGCAGCAAAACCAAGGAACTTTGTAGGGATTATTCAGATGTACAATAAAAGAATTGCCTATGACAAAGTATGCATATGAGCTCTACTCCTTTTTCCTGTCCTGTCCTGTCCTGTCCTCTCCTCTCCTCTCCTCTCCCTCAAGGCAGCCACACACAAGGCAGGAGCAGCCTTGCAGCTGAATAGCTGGGGCAGTCTTGTGTTCTACCCCAGCCAAATATCTCCTACTTTGTGAAGACAAAGCCTTTCAGCAGGACGTGGTGCTTGGTCATGGCATCATACTGCAGGGGCTGACCGGGTTCTCAAACTGTCCTTCTTCAGAGAACATTTTGATTTTTATCTAACAAGGAGTGATGCCTCAAGTTGAAAGGACTTCTTACAGCCCATGTACACATGAGAAGGCTGCCAAGTCTGTCAGCACAAATACCCCAGATTACTGTTTCCTTGTGTTGAAAGAAAGCTACTCAGAAAAGGACAAAATTGCCTCTGAATTCTGAAAAAAAAGAAGAAAAAAAAAAAAAAAGCAAAGTGTCCACTGAGTATAATTTTTTTCTGGGAAACTATTTTTGAACACAGAGGTCTGAAATCAGAGTGAGAATATTCTAAGATTGTTGCATGTATCATCCACTCAGGAGTACATAATGACCTGTGAGACTGCAGGTTTGGGAAGCAACCTGCTCACCATGGGCGTGCTCAGAGTCCTCTTAGCCTGGGCACTGGTGGCTTGATGTGCAACACATCAGTTCTTCAGCCACTGTAGACTTGAAAATTTAATGTGTTAATCTTCACAAACCCTTTGGATCGTAGATAAAAATTATATCCATTACCCAGAGAAGGAGCCTGCAGCAATGAGTCTGAGGGTACTGCAGGAAAACTAGAATAAAATGGCCTAAGAAAATGTCAGCTTTGTGTCTCACTGTTGTTTCAGAGTTTCTACCCCAGCTAAGACAGGCAAGATGTAACATGGCCTGTTGGGTGATGGGTTCTCCTCCCTGTTTGATCAATTCTTCCCAAATTCTTCCCCTTCCCTAACAGAAGACCTGGTCACTTCTTCCTCCACCTTCTTGGTGCCTTTGGCACTAAGTGGTGAAAATCAGCAATGGAGTCGTGTGTGGCTTGTCTTCAACCTTTGTTGAATTTCCCATTCATTCCCGTGGACTGGGGCTTTTCTGGCCCAAATCTGGATGCAAAATGTCCATAATGTAAAATTTTCCAAGCAACTGCAGAACCCCTGGAGCAGTGTCTAATTTTAAAGTAGTCAAGACAGTTTATTTGGATTCTATTTGTCATGTAAGGAGGGGGAATGTTTCAGGGCCAGATTCCAAGTGTTTAGTAAAGGAAAATTATTCCAGACTCAACAGGAAATATACTTGCCTGACACCTTCTAGGATATTCATCTCTGACAACATGTGAGATATATGAGAACCTAAATCTTAGACTTTTTTTCCCTTGTAATTTTAGCTGCTTGGCATACTTATTCACACATTCCCCAGCTGGACTGCACTTAACCCAATTAAAAACATAGAATGGAAAAAATTTTGACCTTGTCTTCATTCCCATATTGACAGTGTAATACCTCATTCCATTAAAAAGCACCATTGAGAAGTTTTGCACAGTGCAATATTAGAAATTGTGTTTATGAGCACTTTGCTTCAATGTGAATATAGCCTGAGTGAAGTGTGTGCTGCTTGCCTCCTTCATAGTCCTTAACCCTCCTACAGCCTTGTGCTGAGGCAGGGGCACAGAAAATCTAAACCCCACAATCAACAAGCAAAACAATTGCAGGAGGTACCTTGATAAACAGCCAAGGCATTTGTCAAACCTGATGTCTGTAATTGCCTAAGACAAGGAAATGGAAGTGGAAATACATCACACAAAGGAGAATTATCACAGTGAAAACTTCCAGAAGATGAAGCAGCACTTCCAAGAAGCATTTTGACAGTTCTGCTAGAGAGGAACTGCAGGAGAATAGTGTAAGGTTGCCATTTTGGTCAGAAGTTGCTGATAAGATTGAACACCCTTGTTCTTTAGAGGGCTGTTCATACCAGCAGGAAGGCCCAGATCAGCTGAGGGGCTGTGTTAAGCTGGTCAGTTGGCAGATAAGGCTGGCTGGAAAGCAAGAAGAAAATTTTGTGAAAATGATCAGCTTTTGACATTTCTCTTTCTTGTTCTAGAGAAGGCTTCCCAGACTTTATTGGTAAAAATATACACCAAGAGAATTACCATAGCTGTTGCCCAGATCAGGAGGGGACTAACAGGGTTAAATGGCCCTGACAGGTGGTTTTAAGAATCCCCAGCAAGAATAATGGTTTAAATGCCTTTTCTGAATGACTTGGATTTGATCTCCTGGATCAAATAGCTCATCTCCAAGCTTTGTTGTCTGGGAGGCAAGCAGGCAGTGTCCTGGTTTGAGTTGTCTCACATTATATAAAAATATTAAAGCAGGACCACAAAGGGGCTAATTATGTTTCCTGGAGAACATCTTCTTCCAGATAGATGTCCCTGAAACAAACTCCTGCCTGGTCTAAGGCATTTTTATACTGTCTTTCTTTGTTGTCCTGAGTCACTCGCTCACTTTGATCATGAATTGCATCCTTCACCTGTTCATGACTGCTGATGGTTACAGGGAGTGAAGGCTCAATTTCCACAAACCAATGATTGAATCAGATGATGACAAACACAAGGAGTATTTATTGAGTTAGATGATCCTTTATTACATAAAACAATGTTCCAACCATTATCTATAATCTCATTATGACTTTTTATAACCTTGTAACAACACAAATAGTATCCCACCTAACGTGCACACCATGAGAACATGTGCAGCTCCAGCACAAACCCTGCTGGCACATCTGCACACCAGCTGCCCTATGACGACAGAACCACCCTGCCCCTCAGCCCCTGGTGTGGCAACACCAGGGAAGTCATGTTCCCAGCAACTAGGGAGGTTATCTGGGCTCATGTCCTTCCCTTCCCTTCCCTTCCCTTCCCTTCCCTTCCCTTCCCTTCCCTTCCCAGCAGTCAAGTGTCTTGATAGGACTCCTTGGGGTTTTGTCCTATATTTCTTTTTATCCAGAAAAACTGATCAACTGTCATTCATGTTTATGGCAGTGATTTCCTGCCTAGGTGTCACATGGATCACCAGGCAGGTATTTGCATGTTCATCTTGCCACAGTGTTATCTAAGTTTACATCAGTCTAAAGCATGCTATTTCATTTTTTCTGTTAGTTTCAATCAAGCTCTATTAAGCTTCAGGTAATCTCTCTTTCATATATCAGATTTCAAGCAATGAGGGAAGGTCTTGCATACTCCTTCAAGCTGATGAACTAAGATATTTCTGACCCAAATTAAAAAGAAGGAAAAAATATATCTACGAAAAAGAAAGCTGTTGAAAATTTCCCGGTAAACATTTCTGTGGCATTTCTATCACAACTGGAATATAAGGCTCCTCATAATTTCTTGTTTAAGTACTCTCAGTAGCAAATCAATCCCAGCTGGTTTCAGGACCAAGACAGATACTGCACTACCTAGGCCTCACAGGAAGTTTTCCACTTTCTTGCACCATGGTCACTGCCATTAGATGCACTATGGACAAAGCCAAGTAAGGCTTAGTAGCATAACCTTCCCAGCTCTACCTGCAATCAGCAGAGCCTGAGGGCTCAGTCTTTGACTGCCATTATCCAGATACCCTCCAGCTTCCTCCTGAGGCCAGTCTGGGTGAATCAAAAGGCCAATGTAAAAGCCAGATGAGCAATGAACTAAAATCAGTGCAACCAGGGGCAGGAATCTCAGGTGGTTGCAGTCAGCTGGGCTTCCCTGACAGAAGCCAAAGCTTTGTGAACCTAGAGTTAACATCCCATTTAAATCTCTCAGCAGGGATGGGGACAGAACTGATGAGCAACCTAGTTGGCTCAGACTGAGTAATGACTCTACCATTTGTCTTGCTCACTGTATTTCTCCTCCCCTGTCCCCTCTTTATCCACATTTCTTAATCCTATTAAGCTTCTCACATACCTGCTGGTACATCATTTGAGCCAAAAATTCCTGATAGTTTCCCCTCATGTCTTGCCTGACCAATCCTTGGAAATGAAACTTTCATAATCCTATGAAGCAGAAGCATGGATTCAGTGTGGAGGAATTTTTCCTCCTATAGCAGAAGTGGACTATCTGGGGATGTAACAGATGTATTTTAAATGTTTGTGGTACTGTTAAGTGCAGATGTTTCCCAGAAAAGACTAGCCAGATGTCTCCTTAAAAAATGCCATGGTACTTCTAAGGTACTTCCCAAAAAGCTTTTGATAATTTAATGGGAATTTTTTATAGCATCTAGCTATTTTCAATAGTATTCATCAAATAACAAATAGATATGTTCATCTGATTAAGTACATTTGTAACCACTATGATCAATTTCTTACCAGCACACATACCTACTTTATATCTAGATACTTCAAAAGGTGAGCAGTCAGTTCCACTGATCAAACATGAGGATGAACCCCAGCCTTTTTGCTTATCTAGTTTTCTAACTTCAATCAGGCACAGCATAAGAGCTTCTGATCATTGCCCTGCTCTCATCTTCCAGTTCAGGCTGCTGATGTGACAGACAGATGTTTGGGCTGTTCAGTCTGGATGAAGAAGTCAAAAGCAAAGATTCAGCCAGGAGCTGTTAGTCCAATGGATTTACTTCTAACTGAGATGTGAAGAACCATCTGCTTTTGGAGCAGAGATTTACATGCTGTCTCCAGCTGCTCCCCAACATCTGAGCTCTTCCCTGGCACTACATGGTGCTGCTCTTGCCTTTGTAAGCAGGTCAGTCCACAGAATCCATTGACACCGCCATGAAGTTTCAGCTGGCCAAATCATAGAATAATGGCAGCTTTGAAAAGTAAGGCAGCTGTGTATAAGGCATAAAGAAATAATTGCATATGCAAGAGGTATAAAGAAAAAATTACAAGAAATTGATTTAGAGACAATTTTTAAAAATCAGGCAAATGCTCAAAGACAGGAGCTGTATGCACAACATCTTCTTCAACTTCTTCACAGGAACTACACTACCTACTTCCTCTCTACTTCCTGGTATTAGATCTAGTTTTCCACAAAGAAATCAGATGAAATCACCTTACAAAACAATACAGATTGGTTAATTTCTGAGAAGGTTGTGAAATGCCAAAAGGTTTTGTGCAATAGGTAGCATAGATTTTCATGTTCTTTCTCTAGTTTTCTAGGTGAATTTCATTTTCCTTTCTCCTGTGGAGCTGGATTGTGATGTCCTTTAGGTCTAATAGGAGGTTTTTTGATAGAAGTATCGTTGTCAGATTCCTTTGTCCAGACCATATGCTTTGTTATTCAGCTGGCTTTTCTTTTCTTTTTTTCCCTCCCATTTTTTAATTAATATGAAGCCCACTGCAACAAGAAAAGAAAACCGATCTATTTTTCCTTCCAACTAACACAGATCCAACAGAATTATTCCCTTGAAAATCCTCCTTCCATACCATGATTTATTCACGGTTTTACCAGTTCTCATTCCTTAGTAGGTCCAGCTCCATGTGTTTCTATTTGACCATATGTGATGAAAACAAACAAAAAAAAAAAAATCCAGCATCTATTTCTTCTTGCTTCCTCATCATCATCCTTCATCAGCTACTACATCCCATACCATAGTTCTCCTACCACCAATTTTTTCTGTCCTTTCAGGTTTTTACTTTGTCTCACTTAATGTGTTGATTTGGACCTGCTGACAGGTAATGGTGAGGTTGCTATGCTACTGTGTCTTGTAACTATGGCTGATTAACTGAACACTTCCCAGCTTGGTCCTGCATGCCCTTTCTGTAAATGGAAATTAAATTATTCTTTAATTATGACCAGTATTTCATGCTACAAAGAACCAGACACCTTTTCTCTCTCTTTGCAATAATCCAAATTTCATGCCACTGTTGAGGTACCAGGGTCCTGAGTGTACTGGGACAGACTGTTTGTTCAGGTATTTCCAGTTTGGAGTGAAAAGTCCAGCTTGCTAATGTTAAGTATATGCCACGAACAGTATATGAAACAACACAACCATGAGCAGATGAGGAAACAATGCTTTAATGTGACTGATCAGTATTAAAAAAAGCACTGAAAATGGCTCACAGTGCAGGACACAAAATGAAAACCTACAGCAGTGAAGCTTCTCAGAGCTTTGCCCACTCCCTACTCCTCCATTCTTTCATGAAAATGCTGCCATTCAAAATATTTCCACACAGGCAATTTCTCTTGGTTTTAGGGGTTGTACTTCCTGGTATGAGGAGCAGTCAGAGAACTGGACTCAGAGTGTCAGAATTTGATTCTACCCTCTTTTAGTTTGAAACCATTACCCCTTGTCCTATTGCTACAAGTCCTAATTATGGCTAAAGCAATCCTTGGGAAAATGATGGAGAAAATCCTCCTGGTAATTATATCCAAACATATGAAGCACATTGTGATTGTGAGTAGTCAGTATGAATATTTGAAGAGGAAGTCATGTATAATCAAGCTTATATATTTCTATAATGAGAAGGCTGGTTCAACCAATGAGGGGAGAGCAGTGGGTGTTGTTTACCTTGACTTTAGCAAAGGTTTTACAGCAAATGCTGTCTTTTGTAATGTCCTCATAGACAAACTGATCAAGTAAGGAGTGAATAAATAGACAGGGAAGTGGACTGAACTCTGGCTGAACTGCTGTGTGCAAAGTGCAGTGGCCAGTGGCACAAAAGCAAGCTGGAGGCCAGTCACTACTGAAGTAGCCTGAGGAATTGATACAGAGGCCAGCAGAGTTCAACATCTTTATTAATTACCTGGATGATGGGACAGAATGCACCCTTTGCAAGTCTGGAGCTGGTACAAATCTGGGAAGAGAAACTGATAGTCCAGAGGGCTGCATTGCCTTCAGATGGATCCAGTGAGGCTGAAGATACAACCAGGATCCTCATCAGGTACAACAAAGGGAAATGTGAAGTGCTTCAATTCCAAGGAAGGCAAGGGAGGTGATTCTTCCCCTCTACTCAGTCCATCAGGAATGCTGTGTCCAGTGCTAGACTGCCCAGCAGAGGACAGATATGGAAACACTGGAGCAGGTCTGGAGAATGTCCATCAAGATGGTTTTTGGAGCATATGACATACAAGGAGAGGCTGGAAAGAAGGCTCAGGGGGGAAAATTATCCATGTGTACAAATATGTGCAGTCCAGATCCTTTTCAGTAGTGCCCAGTGATGAGGCAAGAGGCAACGGGCACAAACAGAAATGAAATGCAGGAAATACCATTTAAACATAAGAAAGAAAAAACTTTTTCAATGTGAGGATGATCAGACACTGGAACAGGTTTCCCAGAGTGGTTATGGAGTCTGCACCCTTGGAGACACTTGAAACACATTTGGACATAGGCCCAAGCCAGCCTGTGTGTGCTGACCCTGGTTTGAGAAGGGTGAGGTTGAGCTACATGATGTTTACAGGTCCCTTTCAGTCTCAACAATTCTGTGGAAATTCCCTCTCTTACCTTATGCTACAAAGCATTTTTTTCCAGAGTGTGAAGGAGTTATGACTTCCTTAAAAACCTCTCGAAGCCATTGTCTCTGTAAGAAAAGAAAGTTCCAGTCTAACTACCTTCAGGCAGTCCTAGAAGCAAGTATTCAGGTCCTGCTGTTTCCTGGGCAAAAGGTCTGCTACCTTAGGAATAAAAAAGAAAAAAAAAAACCCCACACTGATTGAAAAATATAAAATATCTTTTACTGGAGAAGGCCTTAAGGCTGTTGTTTGTTGGCCTGTGAAGCAGTTAAACTTTGTTGATTTCTTGAGGCTTGCACTGAATGGTTGTGACTTTAAATGTCCTAAGCTACCACAAAGGTGAAAGATTGTCTGCCTGCTTGTCTTCTGCATGTCTTAGGTTTCAGACAAGAGTGTCAAGAAAGAGAACATGGCATGAGATCTTCTCCAAGATCCCTGGAGAAGGTGTTCCTGCTCTTCTCTGAGGTTCCTCTCTTATGGTCTGTGTGGACACTTTTAATTTTTTTCCCTTTTGTAGATGTCTGCCAGTTCTCTGGACTCAGCTCCTAAACTTTTTGACTTATTCTACTTAAATTAGAAAGAATGGGAGTGTTCCTCTTGGGGGGAAAAAGCTGAAAGCTCTGAGAATCCACTGTTCCGTCTTTATTAAGTTGCAGAGAAAGCTTTGAAACACAACTTGTGAAAAACCTTTTAATTTTTTACTTTTTTTCTTTTTTTTTCTTTTTTTCTATTTTTTTTCTTTTCTTTTTCTTTTTTTTTTCCTCTTTTTTTTTCTTTTTTTTTACTTTTTAAATTTTTTTTCTTTTTGTCAGTTGCTTCATACCTGAAAGGATTTCTTTGTTAAAGAAGAGGCTGGGGAGTTAAGCCCTGTGAGGAAGCCACAGATCACCCACTGCTGCTCCAAAGCAATGGATGCTAGGAGAGGGGAGCAACCTCCAGCACCTGGTCTCATTATGATAAGATAAAATTTTTTGATAAAATTTTTTGATATCATTTTCTCCTTACTAAAGCTCACTCAATGTGAGCTTTAGTAAGGAGAAGCCCAAATTGTTTGGGTTCACTGTTTACTGTCATTAAGATGTGTACTATTTACAGCCTATATTCTCACATCCAGGGATTTGTTTGATTACACTTACAGGCTTAACAAATTTTCTGTGCAGAACTTGTTCAGACTATTCTATAATAATCATTTCATAATGCTACTGAATTTAAATTATCTCAAAGAATCTTGTTCATGCTTTTCCATAAGGTAGACCCGGTAAGAGCCATAAACATTTTACTGACTCAAAAAAGCTGGGAGAGTGAAATGCAACAGTAAATTCAAGGTGATGGAACATGTTTGCAGCAGAGTAAGTAATTTGACTTTTCTGTTTACTCTGTGAGGATGTATGTGCTTCCAAAAATCGAATTACACCTAGAAAAAGTCTATGAGATTTATTGTATTGCACCTGACCAAGGTTCATCCAACTGCATGTGGTGCCTTCTAATTTGATGTATGAAATTAATGAAACAGAAACAAGGTCATCTCAAATCAAAAAGCCTCATCTTCTGTGCACAGAAAAGAATGCTACTTCTAATCTTAAAAATAGGATTGTTAGCAAGGGGCTGAAAGTATGTGTAGACAAGGAAGAGACTGCAATTAGCTGGAGGGGAAAGCAGTAATAAAAAAAAAATTAAAAGGCAAACTCAACTTTTTTAATGCTTTCAAATGATTACTATAGCAATCTGGAAATGATCAGCATGATGTTTGCACCATTAACAAAACACATAATTCCAGTTCTGTAATGTTAAACATAGTGCCAAGGAAGACAATTTTGTGCCAAACTTTTGATAACACCTGGTATTAGGAAAATATGCTTTCTTTTCTCTGCTCTTTTATTAAAAGAAGACATTGCTGGTCTCATTCTCCTGAAAGTATGCCATCCTTTCAGCTCTGCATGAGCATTCCATCCCTTTAGGAAGAAATACTCAGTACATGCAGCCAAACACCACCACTAATCATGCACTTCCTCTAAAGCAGCGAGATGACCTCAAGCTGACTCCCATTCCACTGGCTATGAAAACCACCTCACTTGTGTCAGATGTGTGACCTTGTGTCCTGCTGAGGTGCAATTACTCATGCACAATTAGGTTTGTTTGGTTTAACTCATCTCACTGGACAAGGGCATGTGACACTCATAGGAAACAGGCCCTGATCTAACTGCTGGCCTAAATTCAGCACTCAGTAACATGAAAGTTCAGAACAACACCTCTTCATTTATTCATGTGTCCTCATCATTCTGCTTTGAGCCAGAACCAAAATCTGTGCTCTTAAGGAACTAATATCCTTAGTATCCTATTTTTACATAACCATTTTCAGCAGCATACCTTCAAACACTACCTAAAGTAGTTCAGGTCTACCAGGACCTCTTCTAGATGCAGAAGTACATATCTGTGGGCAGCAAACTATGTGCATAAGATCTCACAGTTACAGAATCTTGTGCAAGGCACTACTCTCAAACCAGGGATCTCTATAACACTGTACCATAACACAGTTGCAGTAGGCTGACCGTGGCCAGCTGCCATCTGCCCACCCAAACACTCTCTCACTCCCCCTCCTCAACAGGCCAGATGAAGAAAATTGGATGGAAAAACTCTTGGGTGGAGATAAAGACAGGGATATCCCTCAGCAGTTACCATCATGGGCAGAACAGACATGACTTGGGGAAAATAAATTTATTCTTTTGCAAATTTAGATAATTTTTGACAGTGAGAAAGCACAAGCCCCTGCTCAATTTTAATTCTTCACTCTTGACTCCTCTCCCTTCAAGGGGAGACAGACCTGTACTTTATGTTTCTGTTGACAGACAGTCACTGTGTTTTGGATGAGGAAGCCCTGAGGCACAAACAACCCTGTCTGCTTCAGGGCCAGATCCAGATTTCCAAACACAGGCTCCTCCCTACTGAAAACTGCATTTGAAATAAAGGCTGATGGCATAACTTCTTGTTAGGGTAACAGCAACCTTTGCATTCTGGATTTGTCTTGTGATGGGAATGCCACAGCTGTTGGACTGAGGGATCCAGGGATTTCTGACTTGGCCATCCATAGGTGAGGCTGTTGCCATTGCAGCCTGTAGGTCCAGGAGGTAACAAGGATGAGCAGGTGTCAAAGATGTCAGCCTACACTGAGCAGAGAAGAGGCCAGGCATGATAAAAAAGAGCAGGATTTTAGCCTATATCCACACTGAAACCAGCAGCACTCACACAGGCATGTGAAACACAGAGTTTTTTATCCTGCTTCTCCTTTTTGGGTGACCAAGTCTGAGGTTCACTAATAGACACACACACTTTTAAATCTCTAGCACCTCAGTGCAAACCCCAGATTCCTTACTCAGCCACCAGCTGTAAGCTTGGGTCTTTTCAGGTGTGAGCTGCCCAGTTCAGCCTGAAGTTCATATGTGGGTCACACGAAAAGTGAGGTCACACCCTCAGTAAATTGGAAGATGCCACCAAGCTGACAGGTGCCATTGTCACACCTGAGGGACAGGATGCCATCCAGAGGGACCTGGACAAGCTGGAGAAGTGTCTCCATGAGAACTTCCCAAGGTTTAACAAGGTGCTGTGCCTGGGTGCAGGCAATCCCCAGCATCAATCCAGGCTGGGGGAGGATGAGCAGATGAGGAGCAGCCCTGCCCAAAAGGAACTGGGGATGCTGGTGAACGAGAGGCTGGACATGACTGGCAACGTGCACTCACAGCCCAGAAACAAATCCAGAGCACTGTGGGCAGCAGGTGAGGGGAGATTCTGCCCCTCTGCTCTGCTCTGCTCTGCTCAGACCCCACCTGCAGTGCTGCATCCAGCTCTGGGGTCCACAGTACCTGTTGGAGAAGGTCAAGAGGAGGCCCATGCAGGTGATCAGAAGGCTGGAACACCTCTCAAAGGGAGATTGTCTGAGGTCTCTGGGAATACCTGGTTGCACCTTCCAGTGCCTAAAGGGGGTTTATAAAAAACACGGGGGCAGAGACTTTAGCAGGGCCTGTTGTGACAGAACAAGGGGTAAAGGCTTTAAAATAAAAAAGGGCAGACTCAGACTAGTTATTAGAAGAAAATTTTTACAATGAAGCTGTTAAAACACTAGATTAGGTTGCCAAGAGACTTATCCCTTGAAACCTTCAAGGCCAGGTTTAACAGGGGTTTCAGCAACACTAATGGAAAGTGTGCCTGTGGCAGTAGGGTTGGACTAGCTGATTTTTACAGGTCTCTTCCAACCAAAACTATTCTGTGATAGTATGAAAATGGGGATAAGATTTAATGAGAAGAAAGCACAGACTGCAGTTCTCAATTTGCCATGCTTGTTCCACCCCAATCTACTTTGATCCCTCCCTTTCTCACATTTAGCCCATCTTCTAAAAGTGCCATAATAATTTTCATGTGACCTCAAGATTCCCTCAAAGCATTCTATAAGTAGCTTTACACAGCCCTACAAGTTCCATCAGCTATCCCATTATTAGTTTTCTCTTTCCTGTGGTGCATGTGGGAAACAGATTTCCTCCCTTGATCAGCTACAAAATTCTTGTTGAGCTCTCTAAAGGCTTTAGTCATTTGCTCAATGGCCCCTCAGCTAATGACCTGGAGGCTCAGGCTTTTGCTGGGGTCTATTATCTTGTTTTCCTTAGGGCTTGTGTATTTAGGTGTTTAATTTGTTCCTTTTCCTGCCTCTTACCAGCAGGTGTTATCTTTTATGCTGATAGCTGTTAACCAGATGTCCTTAGATTCTACTATCTTTGCATCAGTCAAGGCTTGGATTACAGAGTTGGAATTAAAAAGACAAAAAGTGCAGAGCAGACCTGAGCATGCTGAAGGCTTCTGCTCCAGGGGCTCAGCTCAACATCTGAATCCCAAATTTCAGCTCACAAGAGGTGTCAAGCCTCCTTCCTCTCTATGTTTACCATCTATTTATAAACATCACGGGAAAGGCCAAGGCTAGGTGGAAATGAATGTGCTATGAATTTGATCTGCTGTGAGCTGTAGAAATTTTAGTAAGAGCTAGTCCTGATCTCATGGCATTGACAGCAAAATTACACAATAACAAAATAATAGTATTTCTGCTTTATGACTAAGGGTCTGGGACACAGACACTGAATGGCTAATCCTAAATCACACAGGAATTCTGTGACAGATTGAGAATTGGACTTTTCTTCCTTCCTTCCTCAAGTCTCAACCTAGTGATGCAGATACATCAAAAAATCACAAAATTCACCTTTGGAACTTCTTGAAAATACATAGATACCAAGCTAAAAGATGAAATCAGTGTTCTTTCCAAGATGCTTGTCAGCTTCTCTTAAGGCTTACCAAGATTTTGTTATTCTTTGAGAACCCAAAGGGTCTTCAAAACTTCCACTCGCAGACAAATCCTTCTCCTTGTTCCTAGAACAGACTCAGGAGTATTTTTGCATGACTTTATACTCCAGTGAGAAGGTCTCACCCAACCCTAATTCAGTAAGACAGATGGAAAACGTCAGAGGAAAGAAATTAAGAGCACAACTGGAAAATCCTAATGTAGATTACACAGCACAATGATGTTTTCCTTTGTCCTTAGATTCAGCTCATAGCAATATAAAAACTGTGGGTAAGAAACCAAAATTTTAGTGGAAAAACAAGCTGCTTGGGAAGTCAATAATTGTGATGCAATCCACAGACTACCAGATTATTTTTTCAGAGATTTCCATCCTATCAATGATTCCACATGAACTTTGTGTGAAATATAAATGTTGCTGCTAATCTGCATTTTCATTTTGTTGATTTTAAACCATTAAAAAACCACAACAATAATTGATTACAGCACATTAAAAAAGATGTTAAAATGTTGGAACAGCGTTGCTTTGTTGCTAAGTGATTATTTCTGAATAGATGTTGGCAAAGCCAATGCAAGCAGCAAACCCAGATTTGGCTTGAGTTTCTTAAATTCCCATTTCTTAATAAAAAATAATTTTCTTGTTGGAGAACTATTGGATAGAAACTTTTAATGTTAATGGTGCCTGGACTGTAGGTTTCTGAATAGTAAGTTGTTTTATCTGAAGAAGGGGAAGTGAGTCAGAAGGAAGGAGCAGCAGAGATAACATGTGAAAACCAGACTGCAACCTTCTTTCCCTGTTCTTTTTAGGGTGAAGAAGAAATCTTTGGGAATAAATTTTACCCAAACACTAGAGATACTAGAAGACTAGAGATATTCTTATGTTCTGACAATGTAATAATTTTAATCTCTCTTTTTTAACCCATTTTTTCAGTATTATCTTATTTTTTAATTATCTATATTGGCACACTTGTTTTAGTGATGTTTCTAAAATCTGTATAATCATAATATTTGGCACAATATATTTAAAGACAGGTGCATGCTCACTGATATGTGGAGGAAGGTTTCTCTTTCAAAGTCCACAATAAAAACCCAAAATTTAACTGCATTTTATCAGGAGACAAATATTCAAATTGGAAGTAACCTTTCCACAAAATTTAAAAAATAATACAAATATAATCTCTTAAGTCAATCAGTTGATGCTAAAATTTCAGTATCATAATCCTGAACAAAGTAAAAAACACACAAACAAACAAAAAATCATAGTTTGTGATGAAGAAATAAACATCTTGCTGGAAATATTTGATTATTGTTTCATTCCCTAACTGCTGTTCTCATTCTTTGCAGGTGCAGGTGCTTCTGTTATCAGTTAGTAGTTGGTTTATGGCTAAAATGCTTTAGTTTATCCCATTAGGCATGGATAAGAGCTGTTATCAACTCAGAGACAGGCCCTAACTCAAATTTCAGGCATCTACATGTAGTTATCTCTAGTGGGTGACTAAGCTGCAGGCATCAAAAAATGAAAATGGAATCAATACCTCTAGTATGAAACCAGCTGGGAGGTACTTTAACCTGGTTTGATCAATGTGTGTTCCAAAACCAGCCTCATTTTGTGAATATAATGTTCTATTTTGACTGTAAAGGAATCTGAATCAACCATCAATGTTTATAGACCAGAGCAGAGACCCTTCTCTTCAGACAGCTCTTCTGAGTGCATTTACAGACCTGTAACAAAGTGGGGTGATTACACTTGATTACATTTCCATACTTTAAAATTAAACTTGGAGCGTGCCCTGGTTTGAGATGTCACTCCTTCAAAATAATTGCATCCAGGACATTTATATACTGCCCTGGGAAGTGTAAGCTTTTCCCTTTCCTGTTTGTTTTTTTTTTTTTTTTTTTTTCCCCTAGTGACAAATGACAAGGAACCAGAGCCAAGCTGAGAAGAGCCAACACCTTCTTTTGCAGAATTTAGGACATGCACATCCTTTCTCCTCTGTTCCTCTCTGTTATGGTGCCAACAAACCATGAGCAGCAGCTCTCATCTTTGTAGTGCTTTTACTCACTAACCCTGGGGTAAATAAATGGCTGCATGCTGACAAGGGTAGGGAAAAATGAAGTCTTTCTTGATATTAAATCTTTAGTTTCCAATTTGAAAATGTTTTGTTTACCTGTTGACCCTTCATAGTTTTCCAGTTACTCAAGGTAAAAAGAATAAAATAAAGAATAAAAAAATGCCATTTCTTTGTTGCTTGGGGAAATTTAAAACCCAGCTTAATTCTGGAGCTGCGGTTCATGTCCAGAGCTCTTTGATAATAGAGTCTATAACCGAGGGAATTGCTTAATTCTGCTCAGTTTGCTCATCTCCACTCACACTCATAATGAGTTCCTGAATAAATTAAATGATAATTAATTGTGTGACATTTCAGACCACGTGTTGTGGATTTTAGAGTTAAGATTTCCTGATGGAATCCAATCCACGGGTTTAGTTTCTCCCTGTTTACTATAACAGTTTTCCAAGCTTTTTCATACTGAAGAGCTTGCAATGTGGTTCCATGCATAATAATCAGATCAGGGTAAGGTTACATAACAAGAAAGAACTTCACTTTCATCCTCTCTTGGTAATAGATGAGCAAGTCAGACAGGAAATCAGTCTGCTTTCAAACAGGGTATATTAAAAAATTTATGATGCAACGATATCTTGTACTCCCTGGGTTTAGAGGAAAAAGCGTGGTTTGATAAAGAGGCATCCTACACCCAAAGCAAAATGGTAACACAATAGCAAGTGTACAACATGAAAAAGAACCAGTGACAACAGCAACACTGCAATTAATCATTCTGTTGAGGACAGCTATTTATCAAGAGATGAATCTCTCAGCAACTATGGCTCACATGGCTTGAACTTAAAGAACCCTGAATGATCCTTGAAGGATAAAGGAAATGTTAAATTTTCACCTAAGTAACAGAGCTTTGCTTTCCTGGGTCAGGAGAAAAATATATAACAAGATGGTTCAGCTTGTGCTTGTTGCAACAAATCACAGAAGCAACAGGACTATAAAGAAGAAAGGTGTCTCTCAGCTTCCCCTCCAATTCTCTAAATACAAGTGTCCCAGGGAGGAATGACTCTTCCTGGAGAAGAAGACCTGGTTGCAGCCCTTCTAACAGTTGTCTTGTGCTGGTTTTGGCAGGGATAGAGATCATGTGCTGGGACACCCCAGATGATAAGGCACCATGTTCAGTATATAAAGCTGGGGGAAGAAGGAGAGGGGGGTCTTCACAGTGATGGTGTTTGTCTTCCCAAGTCCTGGTTGGGGGTAATGGAGCCCTGCTGGGCAACTGCCTGCCCTTGGGAAGGGATGAAGTGAGTCCTTCTGTTGCTTTGCTTGTGTGAACAGATTTTGTTTTACCTATTGAACTTAGCCCGTGAGTTTTCTCACTTTTATTCCTCTGATTCTCTCCTTATCCCTCTCCAGGCAGAGAGTGTCTGTGTAGGGCTGGGCTGCTGCTGGAGTTGAACCAAAGCAGGTGTTCTTCACCTGCCTTTGCACAGGGCCCTTGCAGAGCAGTCCTAAGGCAAAGGAGAGACATTCCCAGGACAATTCACCTCTTTCCAGGGGGGCACGAGATGGATAAACAGGCATGGAGCCCAACTCATCTTCTCAGAACCAACCCTAAGTTTCCTACAAGTCAGAAGCATCATAGGAGGGCTACAGAAGTTGCTGCCTGAGACAACCTTCCTGGCAGAGGTGGTAGCTCAAAGTCAGCACCAGCCCTGAGGACTGAGCTTCCTCTGCTGCTGATATTACTGAGGGGAGACTCTTGTGTGTGGGTAATTGTGTGGGCACAGTTTCCCACTGAGGAGGGGCAGTGGTGCCAGCACATCCATTTATGCATCTGGTATTCAGGACACTCTTTCCCCTGGCTTCAATGAGGGAAAGAAGACACACTGTGTGCTGAGGGAAGTTTGCCCTGCTGGCATTGTAGCTCTCCATCTGTTCTGCAGGCAGACTGAAAACTTCGATGTCAAGAGCAGTGACATTAACAAAAAGTGTACTTTTTCCTCTCCTTTTTCAGAAAAAAAACCCCCATAAAATTAAGAGAATCAGAAAGAAGTGGATAAAAGTGCATAACTTTCCACAGGCACTTCTCCTCTGAAGAGAGAAAACAGTCTGGGTGGATGCTGAGTTGAAAGAATTCAAGAGTGAATATGTCAGTTAACAGTGATTTGGCTTGAATGATGCCTTCCCAGAGGAAAGAGGTAACTCATAAAACTTTCCTTCTGGAAGCTCTCAGATTCCAGCTAATTAATTGCAGTGAGGTATCTTTTAAACTAGAGGTGTGCCAAGGCAGATCCAGTTGCTTCTGAATCACTGTTGCCAAGACTTTTTATTATTACTTTAAAGACCATCTCCAACATATATCAATACAAAAATCCTTGGCAGTATAAAGATAATGCAGGAATGCAGAAGTTTATTTTTAAGAAATAGTAGCTCAATAAAGATAATATGGGGAGGTAGTACAGAAAACCACAGATTGCTATGAAGCTTTTGAACATGAACACCTTGGGTAAAGGTCTGTGCCTTGCAGGCTCAGGGGCTGGTGAGCACTGCAGCTGCTTTGCCAGGTGAACAGTTTGAGGAGACCACATCATCCCCCTCTTTTATTCTATACCTGTACAGATGTTCAGGGCCTTCCTCCCTGCAGCCATACTGACCTGGCTAGGAGAGTGTTGCTTTTTCCTGCACCTTCTCTCCCTGACATGGCACCCCATGTGCTGGGATTTGTCCTCTAGTGAAAGTTCTTGATTCTGTTGTGTAATTCTGGGGTTTTGCACTGCAGCCTGGGCACAAGAGTCCATTGTCTGGGCAGGAGGGAGCTCCATGGGCTCCAGGAGTCACACTGGGGCTGTGAGATGCTACTCCAAAGATCATTGGAGTCTCTTTCCATACAAAATGCACACTGATGTGTTTGACTTTGCTGTCTCATGGTAATTCCCCCAAATGTACCAGCTGACTTGTGCTTATTGCAGAGTAAATAAAGAAGTTCTCCACAATAACCTTCAGCTTTATTCCTGATCACAAATCTGGCATAGGTGGGACACACTGTTATACCTAAACTAATAAATAATGATAATCTCATTACAATTTATTAATGCCAGCTAAGAAAGCTGTATAGACAAGGACATTTGCTTTTTAAGTAGCAATAGCAGGTGATGACCAAACCCTCACAGAGAATCCTGCCAAAGCAAACAAAAGTCCATATTGCTGTTTGTTTCTTTTTGTTTCTCACTGCTATTTTAACCTGTGATAAGACCACAGCTTTTCTCATGATAGGTAGATTGACCTACATTAACCCTTATCAGATTTCTGAATCATATAGAGGACATTCAAATATGAGAGAGACAACTAACCTCAGAAAAACCTTGATGAACACCTTGTAATTCATGTGCAATACTTAGAGATGAACAGGAAGAATTGAAGTCTGTGGCAGTTTTGTTTTGACACTGTATTCCTCTTCAAAACAAGGAAAACTAAGGAAAAAAAGAAGAGTGCACAATGACCTAAATAAGCTGTATTTTATTATGCTTAAACATGAAAAGCAAAGTGGAATGTCCATGTTTATATCCCTGAGTCCCACAGAGCCATAGATGGAGGTTGCCACTATGAATTTTTAAATGAAGGTTGTTCCCTAAAAAGTGCAGAGGAATAATAGGTAGCAGAAAACTTGCTCAACTATTAATGGTGTCACTCTGTTAGAAAGATGTAGGAAAAAGAGATAATGATTATCACAAAATGGGAGAATGAGGTGGAAAAATAAACTACAATTTCAAAGCCATAAAAGCACTTGGGAGGCTGTTTTTCATCCACTTTTTTCTATGTCTGACTTTTGCACATAAGAGCAGAGTGCTCATAATAGAAAGACAGTTTGAAAAGATTGATGAGAGCTAACAGGACCTGAATCTTCTTTTACAAATGACTGTGCATTTTAATTTAATATTCACGCTTATTAAATGCAAAAGTGTAAAACTCACAGTTCTGATTCACGACAGAGACCAGAAAAATGGTCCTGCAAGAGGTCTGAGGCAGGGATTGTACAGCTGGGGGTGGTAACCCTGAGCTTCACATGACCTCCCATGCTCACACTGTTTCCTGAGGCAGGTGCCTTCTTGGGGGACATCTAAAAGGGCTGCCTCACCTGCTTAACTACCAGAGTTCACAGGCCAGCAGTAGTCCTGATTTACTTTAAAACACCAGTTTATAATCTGCAGAGGTTTGGCAGCTGTTGCAAGAGCAGATGATGCAGTTCTGCAGGTTTATTTTAAAAAGGGGGTCAAAATGACAGCTGGGGTAAGGAAATACCACTAGTGTCCTGAGTTAAGCTAAATTCCTTCATAAAAAGAGGACAGAAATTTGCCCTTATTCAAGGCACCTAAATATGTGCTTACATTTAAGATGTGCTTAAACTCCATTGATTATAATAGAGTTTAAAAGTATACTTAAATATTAGCATATGTGTACATGATTTCACAGAAGTTTGCAGTCTTGAGTCAGAGTCCAAGCTAATTCAGACAAACAGCTCATCCTGAATTCACTGAAGTCAAGAATAAATTTTCAATGTTGCTGATAAAGAGCACCAAATTTGTATGATGTAAATGCTGCATAAACTGTCCCAAAAGCTTATTCCTCCTATGGGATATACATTTTTTTGATAAAGGATGATGTCTGATATGTTGCATCATCTGTCTACAATCGTAATAACACTATGCTTTTCAAATGAAGCAAGTGCTTAAAATTTTATTTAGTTAGTAAGTTCTGAGTTTGAGTATTGTCTCAGGATCCCATGATCAGTGAATTACATCATGGTGGTAAATTTGCAGTAATCTTTAGAGGTTTAAGCCATAGCATATGACAACAGCAAGTTCAGCCTCTGACCAGGTGGGTCTGTCCACACCAACACCACAGCTGGGCTCACAGGCATGTTTGTAAACAGAGCCAGATCCAGCCAGCTCCTGTTTAACATTCTGTAACTTCAGGGCAAAGGAGAGACCTAAGCCCTCAAGCACCAGCCCAAGTGACTTATTTTTGCAACATGTTCAATAAATATGCAGTATCATCTTGCAGAACTAGTGCACAAAGGCTTTCAACAGGAGACCTACTGCAGATTCTTGAGACAGGATTATCTGTTTACTAGGGCTGCTTAAGTGAAAGTAGCATAACTATGTGCTTCTCTTTCTTCCACCTTGAGGTTTGTTATCTGAATGAATTTAGACCCATTTTCTGACAAATCCATGGAGTTTAAGCTATTCCCTAAATTTTCCAAACATTTCTATTTGCTGCTGATTTTAACATCTCAGTGATCCCTTGGTTCCCTCTGATTCTGAAGTGCTCATACTGAGCTCTCTCCTTTAATCTATTTTCCTGGGAGTTATTTATATCTATATTAGGGTTTATAACCCTGCAGGCAGTCTCTTCAGTCTGCCTGGTAGAATTGCCATAGCAAATTCTGAGAGCTTCTCACCAATATTGATAGCAAATTCTCTTTGTGAGTCCTCTGGAATCAGAGCTCTAGCTGAGGGTCAAAAGGACATGTGCTTTCTGATCTTTGCTCAAATTCCTGCTAGGCTCAGGAATCTAAGAGGGTGGTCATCTATGGTGTGGCACTTACAAACTGAAAATCTTATGAGACTTGCTCTTTAGGCACAACTGACCAGAGACTGTATCTCATTTTCCAAAGGTGAGAATGTTTAGAACATTTACCAAGCCTTGGTCCCAGGCTTTCACCATCTGCATGATGCCAGTGAAGCTCTGTCCTTGTCAGAGGGATGTGTGTCTTGAAGGCTGATCTAAGTGGGATGGGAGTTCTGGACTGGCTTAAGAGTTAGATCTGATCATTCAGGCTTTCACTTCATATGGACTGTAAGTAATAAAGAAGTTACTCCTGGGAATGACTTCCTCATGGACACCTAAACCACAGGAAGACAAATAGTTGCATTCTTATACCAGTGAGAAATGGTCCTTATATTTTCCCTCCAGAAAGTGAAGCCTTGTAGTGACAAGCACTTGGATTAGGGCTGCCAGCAATCTCCTTGTCCTTCCCAGGTCCACGTGCCTGGCCTGATGGGCTGGGCTTTGTACACAGTCATCATCCTATTATGCATGAAAGCAGGTGTGGATTTTGCAGTGCTAAAGGGTTTGAGGTCCACAGCTCATCTGTTAAATGAGGAAAAAACGCAGTGTAGCATCTCAGTCCCCAGCAGCCCTGAGACATGGGACTGCAGTGTTTGACAAGCATCTTTTGTGCACCACAGCAATTTTCTCGTGATTTTCTCACTTGAATTCCCAGCCTATTGTAACAGCTGCGTTACAGGAGGAATGACTTGGCCCTGAGGTCTCCTGTGACCACTCCTTCTCACATTGCACTTCTGCTCCCTCCCTTTGGGAAGGGAGTTACGTTGGCTGCAGCTTTTATCTTCATTCCTATTCAGTCTTTAGCAGCTTCCCTTTGATGCTTCCTGCCATCTCTCTCTTTCTTGCTGTGCTTTGATGGCTCTGTACTGCAGGCACAAGTGAGATCATGCTGTGATGATCTCCCTCAAAGCAGTGTCTTGCTGGTAGCAGGTACCTCTGCAGTGGAGGCTGGCAGGGTACTGCTGTAGGAGACAATATGCTCCTCTCTGTCTCTTCAGATTCATCCCCTCGTGGGACTCACAAGGGCACCCCTCTTGACCAGAAATGTCAAACCACAGTTTGAAGCTGGCAGCAGATAAACTCTGACAGGGTTCAAATCTACAAGCCCTAAGAGCAGTGGCTTGCATTGATGTGCTTCCTAAAGGTCTGCATCTGCATTAGGAGTGCTGCTGATCTTTTGCTTAAAGGTTTGGCTTTTAAAAAGGTACCATGGCAAAACACAGGAAGGGAGCATTATCCCATTGCTGAGATTCTGAAATTCTTAAAACAAAGCCTAAATGGATTATCTCTTCTCCTAAGAGATGAAACATTTTAAAAAATAATGAGTTTCTACACTGATATGCAGAAAAACAAAATAATTGAGAAGGAATGTATATCACTTAAAAAAAATTTAGATTGATGAGCTGAAATGGTTTCAAGTGCAAGAGGTGACTGGGTCTCACAATGAACAGAAAGAACAACACTCAAAACACACTAGATGGGAAAAAAAAATTCTTAGGCCTTCTGTTTACTCTCAGGAAAATATAATTCCACATTCAAACTCAGCAAACTCCATGAGCTGTAAAAGAATGAAGCATTATTTTGCTCTCTAAGGCTGAGCAATGCCAAGAAAAAATGGTTACAGGGTTGAGGAATAGCCAGAATAGGAAGGGAAGGAGTAGTCCATTGTCAGCTCATGAACTTGAGGGCACTCCTGAGTTACATCCTTAGCCCAGGGATGAGGAGGAAAAAAAATTAGTTACATCCCTCTTTCACTGTATGCAAATTAAAATGGGCAAAGTTAAAGAACCTCCCTCCTCCATGTCCCAATGTTTACCAAAACAAAAAATAAAAAAAAGAAAAAAAAGAAGAAGAGCAGTCCAATTAACTAAATCCAAGCAGTACAGTGTGACAGCTGAGCATCTCACAGTCTTTGCACACGTATAAAACTGGAAAGACAACTGCTTTAGAGGTTGGGCTTGAAAATTTGGGGAGTTTCTGAGTAGACTGAATCATAACAAAAGTCTTAAAGCTTGTGCTGGTGGTTATCTTGCAGCCAGGCTTCTGCTCAGACTGCCAAGGAAGGTGTGGAACTCTCATCCTGGCTTTGAAGAACAAAATACAGAGAACTGCCTGTTGGAAAAGGCACAGGTGGGTCTATGTTTTTTATTTCACTAAGAGAGCAAGACACAGGAGGAAGGATTTTATTTTTGCTATAATAGATTTATTTTGAGAGAAAAGTGGCTATTGGGGGAAGAACTGGAGTAGGCCTGAGTCAAATGGAAATCCAAATTCATTCGTGAATTTGGATTAATTAAATATTAGTTTAATATGAATTCAATATTAGTTTAATATTTTGAAACATTCTCTATGGGTAGAGGCTACATCCTGGCATCCTTTTGGTGAAGATGCTTGCACATGAGTGCTTGCCCATCTCACCTGGAGAGGCAGGATCCAACCTTCAGTGTCTCATAATAAGAAAGTTATACTGAAAACTGATTTCAACATAGAATTCTGCCTCTGTTTAAGAAACCAGAGGAAATATGCATGAAGCATTTATCTGACAATGTAATCTGTACAAAGCTTACATTGAGAGAATATGAGCTTACATATGAGAGAATTAAAACGCTTGAGAATAAGTAAAAAAAATCCAGCCCACCCCCTGAACTTTAGACAACTAATAGTTTTGAAATTGTTTTGGCTGCTTCTTGCTAAATTATGCCTACATGCATATGATCAGAGCTAAAAAAATAAAATTGTTCTGCTCTGACACCTACCAACTCTCACTTTTAGTAATCAGTTCACGATATTGGCATCCATACGGCTGCGGGGGGACTGGGGGAGAGTATTTCACTTCAGACCAGCCTGTTGCTGTGAGATCCCTTTAAAAACACCTTCCTGAAGAGCAGAGAGCTGCTACTTAAGACCAAACCACGCCACTGCTAAAATGATACATGCATTGTAATTAGATTGCCTTGCAGACAAGATTGTTTTTTAACATATAAGTTTTTACCACAGAAATTCTTTGTTTCATGTCCTTAAATGTTTCTGCAAAAGTTCCTTTGCAAGGGAGTATTTTAAACTCAAGTAGAGCCAGGACCTGCTTGCACTCCAGCAACCTATTGCTGCAGATACAGACAATTTTCCTTTGCACTCTGAACTACCACAATTTTGCTGTACCTATTCAAGTCCCTAACAAAATAATTCTACTTCACGAAAAACAAAGAAAATGCTGAAAGAGCTACTGCAGCATCCTTCTGTTTCCTTTCCACATCTCTCTTTCCTTTAAGCTATTTTTTGTTTCTAGTTTTTAAGTCTGGTTAGAATAGACAGTGGTACAGTAAAGGTGTTTCCTTTCTTTCTACACAAAATGATAAGCTTGATGTGCTGCTTTATATAAATGTTCCAGGCGTAACCCGTTCTTAATATTTATAAGAATTTTAAACCTGATGCCAATATAGCATTGCTTTCCTTAAAGATATAACAAAGCACAATCCTCGAGGCAAAAACTATGAAATAAATATTTTTTGAGATAGCACTCTTCTTCACTTTGCATAAATTTAACACCCTGCTCTCTGTACAATATGTGTTCTTTTTCCTAACTCCCCACAGACAGAAATAGCTCTGGCGAGATGTCATGAAAGTAACAGAAGCTTTGGAAAACACCACACACTAAGGATGCTGAATTTAATTTTCTGCTTTTGTTTTGGATGGCCTACTTACTCTTCAAAAGCCTTGCCATGTCATGATGCAGAGTGGGGATGAAGGAACTATTAGACTATACTTAGCCACATAAAACCTCAGCTATAAACACCCAACAGAAAATATTCAGGTGAGCCTTGAGCTGTCTATAAACAAAAACAATGGGATGGAGCAGTCACCTCTATTCAGAAGAAGTTTGTACCAGTGGTCCTGCCTCCAGGTTATTGGGCTGAGATTGCTGTTTTACAGGTTGATAAGTACAGAGGAAAGAGGTGCCTGCAGAGATCTGCTTGGAATAGCTGCTCTACAGAGGTCACCTCTTCTACTTCTTACCTGAAACTCTCCCTTGTTTTTTAAGGACATTGCACATTTCTAATGTAAAATGCATTCATAAATTGGGCATATGATAATTTTGTATCCAGATGGAAATGCAAAGTATACAGGAAGAGTAATAATCCTGGACAAAATTTTAAAATTACACATTATTGGCCAATTTTTTTGAAGTTCATGCTCTCACTGTGGGTTACCAACCACTCCTGATAGTCTCCCTTTCTTTACTTTGCATCTCTAAATGATATTTTGCCACAGATTCATGAGTCATAGAGGATTCACCTCTCAGAGTCCAGTGTCTTCTCACACTTCCTTGGATTATCCCTTCAGATGGTCACCTGCTGTCCTATCCCTAAAGCAATTAAAATTTGGGAGTCCTTTGGACTTGCAGACTGGGCCCAGACATTGCAGCAGTTCAGGTGCTCTCTGGAGCACCCCAAACCTCTTCCAGTGAGTCCAGCAGGGAAGTGCTTTGGACTGCAGTTCAGGTTTCTGCTTCTCCCACAGCTGCTAGGATTTATTTGGAAACTGAAGGCTTTCCTTGCCTCTCCACAGCTGTGCTCATTGTACTATGTGTTCAAACTCAGGGATGGCAGGAGATTCCCAACATATATTTTAATCCATAATCTCTCCTTGAGTCAATCATCTGCACATTTTTTCAGCCCTTTTCCCAAATCCTGCAACTTTCTTGTCATTCTCTTTCCCTTCATGAAAAAGGAGCCCACAGGCAGCATCCTCTACTGCTGCCACAAACAGCAATTTTTCTCTGATTTCTAGTTAACAATGCATTGCCAATGATTAGCAATATGTTATTTAGACTAGATAAGAACAATTAATGTCCTCATCTCTTAAAAAACTAAGGAAAGTAAGGAAACTCTAAGGGTTTGAGGCTTTGACATTGAACATAAAGCAGCAGGACAATGTGTTCTCTCCATTTCAGTTTGTGTCTACATTGCTAAAGGCCTTAAGAATTATTGCAATGTTCCTTTAGACAAATATTTAGAGAATGCTTGTATGAAAAATTACTGCTTCCAAATCTCACTATCCCTTCATTGAACCATAAAGAGTTTGTACAGATGCAGGTGCACAGCTCCAGGGTAGGAAACATAAAAATGATCAGAGGCTGACTTCTTGACTTGAAGGTAACAAAAGCTATACCAATGTCACAGTTTGAGTCACTGTCCCTAAAATCGACTGATCCACAAAGCTGGTGTCTGATTACATGGCCTTAGTTCATAACTGGTCTCCATTTTGATAAAATTAAACTGAAATATATTATTATTCAATTCCATTAATACATTTGTGCTGATTTGGGACAGATGCTTATGTGACATCCAGTTTTACTTTGCTTGGTGAAAGTTTGGCATTCAGGCTTCAGTGCCCTGCCTTCAGTGGTCACTTCACCCTTTACTGTGAAGCAGTAACTTTCCCAGTGAAGCTCATTTCCCAGTGTTTCCCTGGGCATGATGCTTCAAACAAACTTATGGGAATGCAGGAAGAGAGAGGGAAACGTTAAAGCTAGCGAGAAACATAACACAGACATCCTAATTTTAGTATCACTGATAAATTTATAAATTATGAAGCTTGTAACTTTAAATAGACCATTCCAGACTGTATAATCAACTTACCTTTGATTAAATATTTTCTAATTTGACTTAGCCTTATCATTAAACAGTTTTCTTAGCTCACAAGAAAGTGGAAATTCAGCTCACCTGTATGGAAGGAAACTGAATTTGGGCTGTTGGAATGAAATGTATTAATTCGATTTTTCTTAAAAATAACATAAAAATAACAAAAAGAGCTCAAGAAAAAAATCCAAACTTAATGGGCTGATGATTCAGGGTTACTAAGTTTAGCTGGCAAAAATAGCTTAAGACATTTTTGCAAACTTTACCTTGATGAATTAAGAAAAAAAACCTCATTAATCCTGAAAATTCCTGCTGAAATATGACACGAAACCACCCAACTTGCTCAGCATGGAACTGCATGGATCTAAACGACTTGAGACCAGATACTAATGAGCAAAACCAGAAGTATTCCTCTTTAGTGAACAGAATTTTTTACTCATCTGGTCTGGAAAAATAGGCTGTGGGGGAGAATTGTCATTTGTAGAAGAAATATAACTTTTTAGAGTTTATTTAATGAAATTTAAATAAAATAAATATTTTCTTATTTTGGCATATCGATTTTTTTCAAATGGTAACGCATTTGTATAGATTTTTAAAATTCTTTGTCTTTTTTATTTGGCTAAAACTGTTAAAAATGCACTGCAAGTTTAGAAAAAAGTACTCTTAAAATCCGGTTTTCAGTGATTTATGAATTAATAACATGGAGCTCAAACAGTAGGTATGGAGCTAGATGAAATATATTTATTTATAGTTTGATGTTGAATTTAATAATTGTAAAAAGTAATTTGAGTCAAAATGAAAAAGAAATGTGATCATCTTGGGTCCTGGAAAAACAAAAGTGGTATCAAAAATAATTTTCTTTAAATTTAAAACTTTATATATACCAGTTCTTATATGCTGTGCAACGTTTTTTTCTAGATGTACTAGTTGGTGAAACAAAAGATTTAGTCTTTATGAGAGTTTACTGCTCATCTCCTTAAATCATTATTGCTAGAAAAAGTATGGAAGGGAAAGAAAACTTAGCATTTCACAGTGTCGCACACTTAAAAAAACCAGCACGAAATTCAACAAACATTTGTGAATTATTTTATCTCTCTCTGCCACCAAAACCTCAATTTTCCAGCAAATTGCTGGTTCTTTTCTGTGCTCATCAGCATTAACATCTGAAGAGCTGCAAATCTTTGTGTTTCAGTGAGATGCAGTCCTGGCTGTGCCCAAGGAGAATTTCCCCCAGTGCTGGAGCCACCAGGGCATTGGCATTGTCAGGATCCAGCGTCCCTCCCACTCCCTCCCAAGCCTGCTGCTTCCCCACCAGGGCCCACAAAACCACCTCCCAGCTCCTATCATTTCAGGCAGATTATAATTACAGCCTAAGTAAACTGACTTTACAAGTCAGGACAACATTTAATTCAGCCCATTAATCCGCCCCTAACTGTTTCACAGTTCTACTGAAAAACTCACAGATGTCTCCAATATTTACAGCAGGATCAGTTGGAAGGTGACTGCATCCGATTCCCAGGAGAAGTTTCTTCTCAAAATCCTTCATATTAGAGAGATGCAAAGCTACTCTCGTTGTCACATATTCCTGGGCAAGCAACAGGTAAATCTGTCTGCTCAGCCCTTCATACATTAATGTGATTTTCAGCTTTAAAAAGATTCAGAGAAACTCTTGCCAAAGGCACAAAATCATCCAGTTACACTGAAAACAGCAGTCAAAACAAGGTGGATAAATCCTGCATAACCCACCCCTGTGAACCAGAGGTTTCCTTCAAATTATCCCAATCAAATAAATGTGGGGTTTATGCATATTTTTGCACACAAGAGTTCTTGGTGGCAGAAAGTGCCAGGCTGAGATATAAGAGGCTTTGATGTAAACTTCACAGATTATTGCTTGGAGCCCTCACCATGACATATGGCCAAAAAATCCCCACTCCACATTCCGTGCTTCCTGATTCCCATCCCATGGGTATATTTCTCAATAAGACAAGGAGAATTTTTAGTTTTAGAGAATGAGGGCAGCAGATAGTCATTCTGGGGACAAAGAGCTAAGGTTGAATAACAGTTCATGCATAGAAAGGCTAAGAAAAATATTTCTCCCTGCAATGTCACACATGGCAGCTACATGTCCCCAATTTGTCATCACCCTGTGATCCTTTGGTGAGCAAATGTCCTTTCACATTCTGCTCTTAGTTCTCTACTCTCCTCACAGAGTTTACCAACCCTGCTTTTAATGTGATTTCAGCCCTCTGCATATCCCATGGAAAGAGAATTCTGTCTCACAGCCTTAATGCAACCTACATATATTTTCTCTCATATTCTCACTTCCCAACTTTCTCTCATATTCTCACTCCTGGGTCTTGGACCATCCCACTGCATCTCTGTGACCCCAAAAAGAACTGATGAACCACCTTGCAAGCTTAGGTTTGGTATCTTGTTCCTTAATTTTTCTCTTAACATAAAGGATCTTAACATAAAGGATCAGGACATCTGGCATATCCCAGGACCCAGCATTACAGAACCTGGCTGCAGGTCCTCCAGAGGTCTGTGAAACCCTCTCACAGCTGGGATTTACCTCAAGAAATCAATAAGGGCTGCTGTGTGCAGTCCCAAGCAAGTCAATGTGCAGTTCTGCACACTTGAGTGTGTGGCATCCCTGGCCACTGAGAGAAACTTGTGTGGAGGTACTTTGCTGTGGGAACTCAGTGCATCACCTCGGATGCTCTGAGTCCCAGGGAGAGCCCCTGGGGGGCTCAGAAGTCCTGGAATGTAGCCAAAAGTACCTGGTGGCTTGATTTTGACCCTTCGAGAGTTATACTATCTCAACATGAGAATGCACAGGTTTCTAAGGTGTAAATGGTGAAGGACAAACACTTTTTTAGACTAGAACATAGGTTTTAGGATTTTGGTACAAGGGGGTACAATGGAGACAAGATGGAGAATTTAGGCCCGACCTCGTGGTTCTTCTTCTTCTTCTTGTCATCCATTTTCTGTGTGATGTATGCACTTTGGATTGGCTTATACTAAAGGTGCACTGTTTAACAAAGGTGATGGGAATTGGTGAAAAATTGTAAATATCATACACGTAATTATCAGTATAAGAATGTTCTACCGCCCCAGGGGCGGGGAGTTTGCGTGTGGCTGCCTTGCTGGTCGGATCTCGGCTGGGCAGAAGAAAAACCTTTTAGATAAGATAAAATAAACAACCCGAGAAAAAGATCAAAAGAAGAGTCCAGACTCGTCTGTTCATCGCAGGCTGTCTGCGGACCACCTTACGCGTGTCCGACAGAGACAGGCAGCCGATCGGACACTTTGCACTTTGAAAATTCAAAATGAAAAATCATTATGTACATAAAATTCCTGCCAATTAACAAGCTGTTTTCTCTCCCAGTACCTTTACCTGATTGCATAGAATCAGAGACAAGAGAGGAAATCATAAAATTTAAAATGTTAAATTTTAGATTTTTTTTTCATGTAATATCACTTATCTTTCAGACAAACTGCTGTCTGAGTCTGCTAAGAGGAACATGAAGACACATCAGAGAATCTGGGAATCCAGAATTTATTTATCCAGTCATATTTTCCAGACTATATTTATTATTTTATTTATTATTTTGTCTGTGTGTGTGCATGTATGTAGGCTTCAATGTACATAACTCTGTGGTCCTTGGATTAAGAACAAGCCTTCATCTCTCCTGTGAGCATTTGCTGGCACTGCTTAGGTATGAAAAAGGCTCCCCCTTCAAGAGCCCTCCTCTCCAGCCTCATGGGCTATCACAGCTGTGAAGAAGAAAAGTGCTTTGTGTTGGTCCAGTTTATGCTGAAGGAGTTGCAGCCTGTGTCAAATTACAGAGAATTCTCTTCCTTTAAGAGAGGCTCTTGTGAATCACAGTTCTGGGAGGTGCCCTCGAGGATTACAATCCTTTAGAGATAAAGACAGTTTCACTTGTTTAGAGTTTGGAGGTTTTTTACTTTTTTTTCTGCAATGATGTATAAAATTTTTAATGGAGGAAGGAGAACAAAAGAGTAATTGAAACACATAAGGAGCTCCAAGGAGGCTTCTCAACAAGCTAAAAATACTATTGCCTTTATCAGAACCCCCATATTGACGAATATGTTTGCATCCTGGTTGCAAAGATTTCACACAGACCTGTAGTGTTAGAAAATGGCAATCATTCTTTATCAGCACATTAGTTACATGTTGGACATGCAGATCATTCAGTGTAATTCATCACAGACCAGGGAGATATCTCCAAGATATGGAGAGAGACCATTTACCAGAGAATGTAGTGACAGGACAAGGAGGAATGGCTTTAAACAGAAAGAGAATAGGTTTAGATCAGATTTTAGGAAGAAATGTTTTACTGTGAGGGTGGTGAGGCCCTGGTACAGGTTGCCCAGAGAAGCTGTGGATGCCCCATCCCTGGCAGTGTTCAAGGCCAGGCTGGATGGGGTTTGGAGCACCCTGGGATAGTGGAAGATGTCCCTGAACATGGCAGGGAGTTGGGATGAGACCATCTTCAAGGCCCCTCTGAACCCAAACCATTCTGTGATTCTACATGGGGAAGAACGAGTTAAACAAAATCAGGACTTTAAGCAGCACACTGCCACAGGGCTGACTAGCAAAAGCTTGCAGTCTTTTTTACCAGGACAAGACTGATAAAGTAGATTTTTATTGGATCAACAATTACTGTAAAAGGCATTAAAGGTCAAAATGGATAAATATCAGGTCATACAAAGCCCATCCTTAGCTAACAGCAATTTGGAAGGTTGTGCTGTTTTGATAACAATTCACTGTACAAAAGCTGCTGAAAATGTATCAGAGTTCTTACAGAAATCCTATGTTGAAACTGCATCTTCCTAGCTATTAATAATACTACAACAAGCCTCATCCTGTATCATATCACTGGTTTTAAACTGTTCTTCATAAATATTTCTGGAGCTAGTTGAATTAGACTTCAATGATTTCTCCATTAAATGTGGTCTGATCAATTTTTATGGCATCGCCTGAGGAATGAAATCAAACAAATGTCATGCTGGACTCACATTTCCTCTATGGATTTTTGAGGCATTCCTTTAAAAATATATTTTTGTTTGACAGCAGAGACATCGATTTGACAACTTGCTTTATAAAATTAGAGTAGCTTTCAAGTAAGGTAGTTATGCTGGGTGATCTGTGTACTACTTCTGTTTTATTTGAGGCTTCAGCTCACATCCCAGTCACACGGGGCAATTTGTCATTATCTCTGCTAATGACTATGTGAATCTGGATCAAAAGGAGGAGCTGGTAAGTAAACATGTTGATTTCTGGAATCAAAGAGCTTGATTTTAATATTTGTCATTAAAAAAGTGACACAGCTTCCTAAATGCTACGACATGGCACTGTGAAAGATGAGGCATATCACTTATCAAAGGTATAATTTAAAATCTAATTTGAGAGCAAAGGACTTGTGAACTACCATGAGTCAGGCTAAAGGGTCTTCAGTCCAGTATTGTGATCCTTAGCCTGGCAAGTAGCTCCTCCTTAGAGAAAGGCAACAGCCACTGCTGAAGTTGATTGGAATACCTGAATATTATACATTCAACTATTAACAAGATATCAAGGGTCATTCTATTTGAAAAAGGAAGGGATTTTTTAAGCTATATTGTAAAAAATTCAGTAAATGTAGGGCTGAGATGAAGAGGAAAAATACATTGAACTTAGCTAAAAGCACCTCATTAAACCCCCGTTTCATTAGCACAGCTTGTTCAGTCACTTCAGGCTTAACGAAGGTCCATGCACTGCAGCAGCTGTGGTCCTGCAGGGTTCTAGGTAGAACATCAATGGAATTATCCTGACAAACAGCTGAGAAGGGTCTGACAGCTTCCTCTTTCAGGTAACAGGTACTTTTGCTGGTACAACTGAACAGAGAGCGGGTTGAGCAGGAAACCTTTTTCAAGTCTTGCAAAACCACTGAAAATGGCCAGATTTCAGAACACCTGAACAATAGCTGTGATTAATTATGATCTATTTTGAAATAAAAATAATGGGTTAACTACCTTGTAATGGGAGCCTGCGGTGAGCCTGCAGAAGACTTATTCTTTCCCCTCTTTTGAAATAGCTTTCCTTGTTAAATAAAATACATTAAATCTCCTTTTGATTTTATATTATGGTTGGAAGTAAGGCTGAGTAATATCTGAGTTTTCTGTAGATTCAGTGAATAAGAAGTTAGAGGAGATAATTTTAAACTTTATAACTTGTCCCACCTGAGCTATTGAACCACTCCCCAAACTTTCTGTTGGTTGAAATCATACTGCTTAAGAATGATTCATGTTTTATTTTAAGGGTGTTGAGTAATCTGGAAGATGAAAAGTCAGTGATGTCAGCTGTGTGTTTTGTACCAAAATTATGTGATACCTGAACACTTCTTATAAAGGGGGAAATTCTTTGTCAAAAAAAAAAAAA
>VZRH01003984.1:787008-799906 GCA_013397555.1 Urocynchramus pylzowi | reverse complement strand
AAAAAAAAAAAAAAAAGTGTGTCCCATTGAAGAACATGGACTTGCATTTATTTGCAAGCTTGTGAAATATAATATTTTATAACCACCAGCTTTAAACACAGATTACTTCAGTGTAAGTGAAATGTGACTTCAGTGACTGAACCATTTGACACAGAGGTAGAACTAATCCAAAACTGGTCAGAAAATATATCCAAAGTGAGACAGCTTTAACATTGCATCTGGCACTGGCATTGCTTTCACCAAGCAAGGAGACAATTGTTTGAAAGAATCCAAAGAGGTGTGACCTGAGCCCTGTCTCCCACCATCTCCCTGTGGTCAACCAAAAATCATAAGGAAAGGGTTAGAATGAGCCAAGCCACCAGCACTGAACACACAACTAACTCCAAACTTTAGGGAACTGCATGCCTGAACCAGATTGTCCTGAGAAATTCTGAGTTACCTTCTTTTCTTTTTCTCCATGGCTAAACAATCCCCAGCCTCACAGATGATCCAACCTCATATGCTGCTTCCATCTGTGGACATTCATTCCCTTGTTTGCCATAAAATCCCATGATTTGTGGGAAAGCACTTGAAAGGGAGCTCTGGAGCTTGGAGAAAAAGGCTCTAAAGTTTTCCCATTTAAGCTTTCCACTTTGGTCAGATTCCCTGAATATTTATTAGACCACCAAGAGATAAAACTCATGAGAAGTATTCTGCTAACACAGAGGCTGAGTCACCAGTCAGGAAGAGAAAGAAACTGAATACTAATGATTGCTGAAATTAATAGCTACTGCTACTACTACTGCTACTACTACTACAACTCGTCAACTATTACTTAACTTTTCCTTAAACAGGGAATGAGCTCCAGCAGAACATATGGAAATAGCAAAGACTTCCTCCAAATACAATTCCTTCCTATTGTGGTCCAGATTCTTTTTAAGAGTTAGAGATCTCAGGCAGAGGGCAGAGGTGGCACTGAATCTCCCAAGTCTGGCATTTGTTCTAATCAATAGACTACAGGGTAAAATGTTCTGTACAAGTCTCCTCATCCTCTAAAATGTCTTTGCAGATGGGTCTTACAGGTAACAGGGTGGATGGTATAACAGTGACTATTGTGAATTTAAACAAAGAACACTGGTGAGACAGAGACTGATTGTTCACAATGGATAGATGATGGTGGACCTTGGGCACTATTGAAAATGTCAAAGAAATGAGATTTTCTGGTCCTTCAGAATTTGGTTACCAACTGAGCAGCTGCTTAGTCTAAGGTCTATGAGTGCAATTTTGAAGCAGCTAGGTCTCTAATCCCTTCCATGGATTGAGCTCTAAAATGATAAAAAAACATAACAAAAAAAACCCCCAAAAAACAACCAAACAAAAAAATTACACACAATCAAAAAAAAAAAAAACCCAAAAAACAAACAAAAGAAAAATAATAAAAAAAAACCACCAACAAAAAACCCCCCACACCCCAAAAAAAACCCCAAAGAAACCCCCAAAAACCAACCAGTGAGACTTCTCACTCATTTGGATGGCGCTGAGATTTTTATCTCTGAAATTTGTGTTCAGTGAGCCCTGATCTCAGAGAATCTCATGTGCACTGTCTTTTGTTCCCAAGATTTTCCTGTATTGCTAGAAGAAATGTCCAAACTTCACCATTAGTCTACATTTGTTCCAAGGTCTGGCTTCTCCCACGTTCTATTGTTATAAATCTGATTTTTCATAAATATGCATGACCCTTGACTCCATTGAGCTTTGTTACAGACTTAAACTGGAGTTACCTACAGTGACTGGCATAGCAATAAGTTAAAAAACCTCCTCAAAACCAAACAATAAACCAGTCCCAACGGTGGTTTGAAGAGTTAAATTATTTAACACGAGATTCACTCAGCTCAAAAAGTCAGCATTCCCAAATCTCTGCCATTCTTTTACATACTTCAGAGCCAGTCTGTGTCTCCATATGTTCAGAATAATCCAACTCATGGTGAGACTAATCTCCCGAAAACGAACTCATTAAATTAATGTCAGTGATTTTATATGCCTGACTTGCAGAAACAACTCATGGGAGAATGACAGGTCCTGTGTGCTGTAGTGCCCTGCCACCACTGCCATTGAACTGACCCTTATGGAAAGTTTGAACTCCAGTGCTGAATTTGGCAACTTAATTTCAGGTTTACTGGAATCTGAGAGCAACATGCATGTATCTGCCCTGTCAGGACAGCTTTTGCTGATGATTATTGGCAAAGGATGCTGTCAGAAGAGAAATCTTTTGGCTAGACTTCTATTTCCACAAGCTATCTTATCATTAGACTATTCAGCAGTCAAATACATCATCCCTCAAATGAATGATTGCAACAGCAGTAGCATTTGGAGGTTAGAAAGGATGTGACATCAAACACAGGCCAATACTGCAATGCTGCCACAAAAAAGAAAATCCTGCACCGGGTTGAATTCATGGATGTACAAAATATAAAAGATGTTAAGTGTTTTTATCACTGTCCTTAGCTTGGACTAAAGTTCAGTGGCAGTGATTTACTGCTTTTCGTTCTGGTGTTACTGACCAAATTAGCTGCTGGTATTATGACATTGATTTACTATTTGTTGTGTTTTAGAAATAGGTGCCACTCTCATGAACCATGTCCCTCTTGTTCCACAGGCTTTGCCACCAGGAGACTGAGTCATGGTCGGTGCTGGAAGAGCTCCCAGTGGAAAGCAAAGGATGCAGACAGATGGGAGAGCAGAAGGAGCCAGAGCATTGATACCAGGCCCTGGTCTCTGCACAACTGCAGCCCAGCAGCACTGAGCTTGTTGTGCACACCAAAGGAATTTAAGGTAGGATTTGAAGGAGGGAAATGAAATGGCTTTGGGAATTTTTAGAGGGAGACATTCCAGAATAAACAGTGGGCTTGGACAGTCACATCTGGGCTCACATCAAGAACTGCCATCTTGATAAAGCATGGTCAAAGTCTGGGCTGGGAAGGAGCTTGGAAGTAAAGACAGAAGGGTGCTTGATGCCATGGAGAGAGGGAAACTCAAATGGGGAGGAAAATCAGAAGGGCCACAACAGGAAATTAAATTTTTACAGCAGTATTTTGAATTGGTACAGGAGAAGGTGAACAGGCAAGAACACAGACATGACAAAAATGTATGGGAATGCCATGTAAGGGGACTAAAGAATATTCCAGGCAATACAGAAAGGAAAAATGTGTAGTTCCTCTCTTTTATTCAGTTTTGGCTGTCATAGAGGAGTTTTTTTTCCCAACATTAGGTAAAACTCTTTATCTGCTTATATCTCAGCTCTTTCCTTATAGAAGATGGATACTAACATTTGTTCTTGTTAGGAGATGTTCCTTTTTGGCAGAGAATTTTCTGACCGTGGTTTATTATTATTTATTGTACTCACTTAGTACAAGTCTGGCCTTTTATCAAATCTAGATATAAACTGTAGCAATAAATAATACTAACTTTTAAAAGCTATCAACAAATGTAAAGCAGTTTGAAAAAAACAGAAGATATGAAGCAGAGAAAACAGGAAGAAAACGCTTTGAGAATGGAACTTTATCCCCAAGCTTTGCCTATGAGAAAGCCACTGCATTGGCACAACCACAGTACCAGCACAGTATTGCCACCACCTCAGGCCAATGCATCACTTTATTTGTGATGTGGCTGTTTGAGCAGCAAAACACAAGGACTCAAGTGGATGCTGTCTGCTAGGACTTCTCCAATGCCTGAAATGCATCCCTATTCTTTGCTTGGTTTACCAATTTGGGTTTTTTTGATTGTCACAATGCATTCAGGAGGAAAGGGTTTGTTGAATTCCCTCCTGGCAGGACGACACAGGCAAATGTGTACTAATGGCAAGCCAAAATGGCCAAGGAGGGAAAATTCAGAGAACTGGACATATTTATGAATATAATAAAAAGAATTATTCCATTTCCTTACCTCTTCCTTCTCTCTGATTCATTAACTTACATTATTTAGTTAAGAAAAATACACCTTCTGCTGATCTGAACTAGAACACAAAGACCCACACTGTTTCCAGCAGATTCTTTTGGGTTTTTTTTGATTTTTGATTTTTTTTTCAATTCCTATTAAGAATTTTGTTTGGGTTTATTGAAAATTGTAATTACGCTTGTTGAAACACTCCTTTTGCAACATGCACAGTATCTAGGTAAATTTGACTTAAATTGTTAGCACATGCCCTCTAGCAGAGGGCAGCTCTGGCCTTTCTTTGGGAGGTGAAATATTGAACTTGATCCACACAAAAGTAAAATCTGTGCTAGCAATAACAAATCTAAAAGACCTCTAGGTGTACCTAAAGATTTAAAAAATCTTACTGGAACAGGACATTCCCTTCCTTCTTTTCCCCTTCAGTGAAAGTATCAGTGTAATGGGGGAAGAGAGAACACGTTGGTATCGTGAAAACTGAGGCTTCATGTAAGAAAAAAATCAATCTCTCTGTAATAGTACTTCTCAAAACTGCATACAGGGAGACATTCTGGTAACAAACTAAAGGAAAAAAATCAATCTGGAAACAAAGCTTGTTTTTATTATTGTGATGAGAACGGGATTTGTGCTGAGAAATTAAATTCCAGTGAAGAGTCCATGTTACATCTTCTCACTCAGGTGTAAGCATTGAGAAACAGAATGTACAGCCAAGTCACAAGAGAAAGACACTTCAAGAAAAGATACCCAGGAAGATATTAATACAATAGCTGTTTGAAAAGAATTGTGAATATTTGTATATGCTTCAGCTGTAGCATACCCCATTGCTGTCTCAGAGGAAATCTTCACAAATTTAATTACCACAGCAAAGGCTGTGGGTAACGTTTGTATGGTGTAAAGCCCATTTTTTTTTTTCTGAAAGTACATGATTAATGTGCTTTATGTCATAAATCTGGTCAGCTGGTAGGATGATTAATCGGACACATTGGTCCCCTCTCTCAGATCATTCCTGGTTTATCGATTATCACATGGCTTTTTCTTCCCTACAGTTAGAGCTCACTAGTTTTCACTTAAAATGATCAGATTAGACCTGAAATGTTTGCTGTGTGTAAGCTAATTCTAGTCACTTGAAACTTCACGTAGCATATATTCTGGGTAAATCTGATTAGAATGGACAATTGACTCCTGATCTGCGCTCACTCCAAGGGACAGCGCAGCAGCCCCCAACACGCAATTAAACCAAGCACATGGAGTCCCCTGCACGGGGGGAGGCAGCAGCTCCTGGCCAGTCTGCCACTTACCATTACCCAAACCAACAGAGGATGTCACTGAAACAAGAGCTGAAGTCAAAAGGCAGAGAGAGACTGAAAGTGCCCGGTCTCTGAGTGCTGTAAATGACCTTGAGATATCTCCTGTAAATGTCGGGGAGTCTGGCTCTATTCTCAGGCAAGAACCCACAGTGATGCTTTTTTCAGTCATGAAATACTGTTTTTGAAATGCCATTCTTGTACTTTAAGACTCCACAGGATAAATAAAATTTGTGGTAGGCAGATATATTTGTGTTTACAGGAGGCATTGAGCTCTTTCTGGATTCTGGACTATTTATGGTTGTCCATGACTCCTTCTTTCTGCTCTGCTGTTCAAGGACTTCAGAGCTCTTAGTCATAATAAACCCCTGGTGTCTATTTTCTATACATCTGCCATGACCCCTCAGACACTTCACACAGGAACTTTATCAGACTTTTTAAAGTTCCTTAAAAACTGATTTTAGGAACCTTATAATCAGACTTTTTCCTTCTGTAAATAGGTATCCTGTAACCCAAGTTTCGTCTTTCCCCCTTTCTGCTCATGCTTTTATACTTTTAATTTCTTAGATTCTACAATTTTGCTTTCCTATCTTCTCGCTTCTATGAAGTCCTCAGAAGCTCAGCCTCTGCACTGTCCATTATTTTACTCAACCGCTTTTGACTAGAGCCTGCAAACACGCTTCTCAACCCTTGGCATGTCTCTTCCACCAACCTTTCTCCCCGTGCTAACAGCTAATGTAGCTGCCACAAAATGGGTTTCTTTGGCCTTTTATCCAAGCTGTCCTTTCCACATGCAATGCAGGAAGAATGTTAGTCTAGATTTCACCCCTGGCCTGATTGCTGCCCTGCTCTTAAATCTGTTCTCTGATATGCTATTAGCTTTTTATAGGCACTACACCTATTTTCTTGAGTCCCTTCACGATTCCTCTGTGAGTCACTGACATCAGATGGAGGTTACCTCTGCATCTTTACCTGTACAAAAATAGTTGCACTTGCCCTTGTACATTTTCATGACCTCCCTCTTCCCAGGTCTCTCCTGTTCACACAACTCTTTTATAGCATCCCTTATGTGCTTTTCAACACGATTCTTTAAGTCTAACCTACAGCTCAGGAATAAACTCTAAGGTACATCCCTCTTTAAAGTCCCTCTTTAAAGTCCCTTCAAGAATGCCCCCCACCACCACCTGTGCTTCCTGTGACTAATTACCAGGACTGGCCAGAACACAAAGATCTGCAGCTATTTGTAGGTGCCTCATTGTATGCATCTGACATTAATTTACAAAAGTCCAAAGTGTAAAGATGTTCAGTCTGAACACACACCCTTCCTCCTGCTCCTTCTGGATCTTTTACCTGGACTTTTCTAAGGTCTGGGACACCAGCTTGTATTTTTCATAGATAAGACATAGCTAATGAGGAAAATATACTGCACCTCTCACTGAGAAATGATCCTCACTGGAAGATCTCAGCTCTCTTGCAACATAATCAGTGGGAAAACCATAATAAATGTGCTATGAATAAAAAGTCTTTTTTTAAAAACAAAGCAAAAAGACCCCTGGCTTTATGGGTCCATTCCTATACATGCAAGCCCTAAGAAGAGCTGATATTCACATTACAAAGACAAATAAGGATTTAATAGAACTAATTCACAACAGCAGGATCAGACAAAAGAAAATATTTCAGAAAGACAAAAAGAGGGAGGAAGTGACCACTTCTATCAATGTAAAGAAATGAACTGACCTTGCAGTTTCACCAAGAAGAGATTATTTTTATTATTTCTTCTGTGACAGAACTGAATTCCTTTTCTCTTGCTTTTATCAAACAGTAGGAATACAATACTTCCTTTCACAAGAGAACTAGAGTCTATTTTCTAACCTCAAAATAACAACAAATCTTACAAGGGCTTTAAAAATGGATCAGCACATAGAGGCGAGAATAGATGTAAATTTCTAATTTAGGGCAGCATTTTCTTACACCATTTCAGAGTAATTTTGGTGTTTTATGTAGTATTTAAAGTCCTACAACTATAACTTTTAAGGGGAAAAAAAGAAACCAGTAAACCCTACAACAATTCTTTGCCCTATCAGCTGTGATTATTTTTAGGCCTGCTATTAGGTTTTCAAGGGAAAAATAATATCATGCAGTAAATTTAATCAAAATAATTGCAAAAAACAAAAGTGAAAAAGCTAGAGAGAAACAATAAAGACAAAAATAAGTTTCTTAACTATAATATGAAATGTCCTATCAATGTGCCTCTCTTCTAACTTGTAAAGGTAATAATCAGAGCATGTGAAAATGGCCTGGTTATTTTGTCATTATAATTCTTTTTAAATTGGGTAGTCAACAGCAAGTATGAAGCTCAATGAAGAGTTCTATATCAGTGGTCAGAACACATTAATTGTATCCTCTCCTTCATTGCCCCCTCCCTGCCACACACACTTTGGTTCACAGAGAACTGAGACCTGCAGTCCACAGGCACAAGGGTGGCTCACTGGTGATCCTAAAGAAGGGGGTAACCATCTTTTCATCTATGGCTTCCAGCACTGAGGAGTGTTTTTGGGGGAGAGAGAAAAATGAGAGAGAGGTAAAAAAAAAAAGACTAGGTGCCTTAAACCTATATGGAAATACAATGTCTCATTTGGGTGGGATAGACATACCTTACCCAGATAGGTCCATATGCACAACTCACCATGGGCTCCCACACTAATCAAAGAAGTTTAGACCATGGTCTGTTGATTTTTATAATTGGTGTTGACATTTGGTTGATTGAATCATGCTCTAAATGTCACTGACTACCCAATGGGTCTCCACTGAATAGGCAACAAACTTCAACATGGATGTTTGTGGGAACTCAGTGCATCACCTCGGATGCTCTGAGTCCCAGGGAGAGCCCCTGGGGGGCTCAGAAGTCCTGGAATGTAGCCAAAAGTACCTGGTGGCTTGATTTTGACCCTTCGAGAGTCGTGCTATCTCAACATGAGGATTCACAGGTTTCTGAGGTGTAAATGGTGAAGGACAAATGCTTTTTTAGACTAGAATATAGGTTTTAAGATTCTGGTGCAGGGGGGTATGATGGAGGCAAGATGGAGGATTTAGGCCCGACCTCGTGGTTCTTCTTCTTCTTCTTGTCATCCATCTTCTGTGTGATGTATGCACTTTGGATTGGCTTATGCTAAAGGTGCACTGTTCAACAAAGGTGATGGGAATTGGTGAAAAATTGTAAATATCATACACGTAATTATCAGTATAAGAATGTTCTACTGCCCCAGGGGCGGGGAGTTTGCGTGTGGCTGCCTTGCTGGTCGGATCTCAGCTGGGCAGAAGAAAAACCTTTTAGATAAGATAAAATAAACAACCTGAGAAAAAGATCAAAAGAAGAGTCCAGACTCATCTGTTCACCGCAGGCTGCCTGCGGAGCACCCTGCGCGTGTCCGACAGAGACAGGCAGCCGGTCGGACAGATGTTGACATCACTGACATCTGAACTCAGGGAGGTGGATCCCACTGTAGGAATGGGATTCTATTGCTGAAATAAAGGTGCTGATAGAACTTTGAAAAGTGTCAGACAATCTCAGACACCTCACTCAGGTGCCAAAGGACTCTTGGGAGATCCAGGTCTTTTGGATTGTCAGACAGACATCAGGCACAATGTTCTAAAGGATTGAAAATTCTCAAAAACTGGAGTCCAACACATGGACTGTATTTTGTAACCTGGTATTGGAAACTCAATATATTTAAATACGTGAGGAAAACTTCCAGGAATTTTAAAGAGCGCAAATACAAACACAATTTTCACATCAGTCATTTTTACATATGTGAACGAACTTGAAGTTGTTTAAGATCACAGGTTGCTTTGAGTGCAAAGGCAAAGGAGATGCCCTAAACACCAGGACTAGCACGTGGCTCTAACACAAGAGAGGTGTCATGATTTAACCCCAGCCAGCAGCCAAGCCCCAGGCAGCCTCCTGCTCACCCCCCACCAGCAGGATTAGGGAGAGGATGAGAAGAGTAAAAGCTGGAATACTCATGGGTGGACATATAGACAGTTTAATAGGGAAAGAAAAAGCTGTGCCCAGAAGCAAAACAAATCAAGGAGTGAATTCCCTGCTTTGAATGGGCAGGCCGGTGTTCTGCCATCNACACCTCACTCAGGTGCCAAAGGACTCTTGGGAGATCCAGGTCTTTTGGATTGTCAGACAGACATCAGGCACAATGTTCTAAAGGATTGAAAATTCTCAATAACTGGAGTCCAACACATGGACTGTATTTTGTAACCTGGTATTGGAAACTCAATATATTTAAATACGTGAGGAGAACTTCCAGGAATTTTAAAGAGCGCAAATACAAACACAATTTTCACAACAGTCATTTTTACATATGTGAATGAACTTGAAGTTAAGATCACAGGTTGCTCTGAGTGCAAAGGCAAAGGAGATGCCCTAAACACCAGGACTAGCACGTGGCTCTAACACAAGAGAGGTGTCATGATTTAACCCCAGCCAGCAGCCAAGCCCCAGGCAGCCTCCTGCTCACCCCCCACCAGCAGGATTAGGGAGAGGATGAGAAGAGTAAAAGCTGGAATACTCATGGGTGAACATATAGACAGTTTAATAGGGAAAGAAAAAGCTGTGCCCAGAAGCAAAACAAATCAAGGAGTGAATTCCCTGCTTTGAATGGGCAGGCAGGTGTTCTGCCATCTCCAGGAGAGCAGGGCCCCACCACATGCAATTGTTACTTGGGAAGATAAACACCATCACTGCAAATGTCCCCCCCTTTCTCCTTCCTCCCCTCACTTTATCCACTGAGCATGATGTCACATGGTCTGGAATATCCCTCTGGTCAGTTTGGGTCACCTGTCCTGGCTATGTCTCTTCCCAACACCCAAAAATTCCTCCCCAGCGTGGCTGTACAAAAAGCACAAAAGGCCTTGGCTCTGTGTGGGCCCTGCTCAGCAATAACAAAAACATCTCTGTATTATCAACACAAATCCAAAACACAGCCCCATGCCAGCCACCATGAAGAAAATTAATTCCACCACAGCCAAAACCAGCAAAGGGGTGAGAAAGTAGAAACAACAAATTTATAGGAAGTGCTAATATTTTGCAGCAATTGTTCAAATTCTTTTGCTTGCTATTGACCTCTGGTAATTTTTCTCTGCTTTGAGATTTTGTGCCTAGGTCTAAGTGTTCTTTTTATGGTTGTTTGTGGATTGAGTGCTTTTTATTTGCTTTTTTATATGCCAAATACCCTGTTTTAAAGAGCAATATTTTGTTTTGCTTACATATAGAAGACATTTTCTCAGTGAAATTTCCTGGGAAATCGATGGGTTTTATATGGAGGAAAATAACAGTTCCATGGTGCTTTAACCAAGATTGTGTATTATGATACTGTAAGAGAAAATAGAGATTATAGAACTTATAATAAAGATATCATATGATTTGTCCTTTATAATGAAGAGTTCATCTCTTTTCTTTCTTTGTTGCCATGGTATTCTTTTGTGACTTTATTTATAAGTGCTTTATGTAGAATTCATGGTCTTTTTCTTAGACTGGATTTTTTTTTTTTCAGTCTCTGTGTATTGCCAAAGTCTCCTCCTGTACACAAATTTCAAGTTCAGGCATCATTGAAAAAACTCACATTGGAGATTTTCAGAACTATTTGTAGTAAGTAGCAACTCAGATTTTATTTTAAAAATTGCTTTCTTCAGCTGTTGCATGAAGCACAATCCTTTTCAAACTCTCCCAAAAATCAGTGAAAGATCTTGCTGGATTCCTCATCAGGAAGTTACCAAAGCTCTCCATATAATATCCAGGCATTTTCCTGCATCTTTTTTGACTTACCAAAAAATCCAAAGCTTTCATGGCCCAGGTAAAAAAAAAAAAGTCCCACATCTACATACAAAGAAGTAGATTACTTAACTGCACTCTAAAAATAGTCATTCCTAAAAGTTTGGAATGACACCAAAACAAAAGATATGAAATTAGCACCAAAGCACTGAGTAGCCTTGCCTGGACCAGGGGGTTCAAAAACCTCTGAAGAATAAAAGGCTGAACACACACCTCCTGCATGATAAATCAGTGCCATGCCCACACTAGAAAGGAGGCACTGGCTGGGCTCCAGGTGCTTCTCCCATAAGATCTCAGCTGTGTTCAGAAGGAAAAAAACCTTTGAAAATCCTACTTTAGGTCTCCCTCTGTAGGTAAGGACCTGGCATGTGAATATCAACAGGTAGAGCTGGAGGCCTTGGGGGTTACTGAAGAGATGAATCTGCTTTTGAATGCTTGAAAAGGTCGGCAGGTGCTCCAAGGCCACCAAGGCTCCCGTGGTTTGTAGGGCTGGCATGGTTCAGCTGTACTGGGTGTGAAAACCATCAGTGCAAAGGAGTGATGAGATTAACACTGATTCCAGGAAAAATTGCCTCCCTGGAGGGACTCACAGGCAGTAGCTGGCTGAAACCAAGGAGAGGCTTCTGCTTTGAGCTTGCAGTGGTGTCAGGGCATCAGAGGAGCTTGCCATTGCTCCTATGGCTGCACAGTGAGCTCCAAGGACCTGCTTTTCCTCAGCTACCAGGGGACACAAAGTCTCAGGAACATACAGGATCATGCTCCTCACGGTGCTCCTTTCAGGGTTTTGCAGCAGATTGACTGAAAACTGGAAATATGAAATTGGTGACTCTTGTGACCAGCTGTGGCAAAGCCCCAGGGTGCAAGTAAAGGGACAGTCCACCCTCCTCCTCACAGGCAGCCACTCCTACCAGATGTCAGAGTACAACAAAGGTCACTGTGGTCTGCAGTCTGTCACCAAGACTCTAGGCAAGATCCTCACAAAGGTTTTTACTGGCTGGAGCCATCACAGTTTTTCTTGGTTTGAGGATGACTGTCGCAGTTTTGTGTGGTGATTACAACTATCACTTGTGTGACCATCAACACTGTCTTCATGCTGACACCCACCAGCCCTCAAGCAGCACTTTGTTATTTCACTGCCTGTTTGTTCAGACACAGCAAGGTTTGAATTGTGAGTCTCCTTTCCTTCCTGCACAGCCCGTGCTGCTAAATTTGTGATGTCTTTTCTGGGATGCTGAAAGAACACTCTGCCTTTCTCTAACTGTTCCTGTTATGTTTTGATTCTTTCTTTGAACAAAGATGCTCTCAGGTATTACTGTTCTCTGCTTGGCAAAGAAAGGAAACACAGCAGGTTCTGAGTGCTGCTTTCACATGTTTATAAGGGACATGGTACAAATCTTTTCTGGCTGGCTTAACTGCTCCTGTGATCTTGTATGATTGTTGTCATACCTCTTGCTTTTCTCCAGAGTAATTCACACTGAAGCTACAATTCATCCTGTCTTCTTGTATGCTGAGAACATCATCTGTGGCAGGATCTTTGTCACTGTGTCTCTGCTGAGAAAACCACTAATTTATCTACTTTATTATTGTTTTTCAACTTTTTTGTTAAACAGATGCAATAATGATACTGACAGTGCAGTGACAGGATTACACAAGTTTGATTAGTACATAATGAAATTGCCTGTAACATAAGTATTTTGCAATTATGTAAAAAGCACAATGCCATCTGGGTCCTGCTCGTATTTCTCTTTTTTTTTTTTTCCCCCCTAATAAATGACGACTAACAATAAAATTTTACTCTGTGATAAAATGGGAATTGCAGCAACAA
>VZRH01003984.1:772445-786861 GCA_013397555.1 Urocynchramus pylzowi | reverse complement strand
AAAAACATTTTGTGTTTTCTTCTTAGCATTTTAAGACTTAGAAATCAGGCCAGCAAGTGTTTTGCCTGCTGAGTAGTCCTTACTCACAAAAGAAGCCATTGACTTTAATAGTGTGACCTATCTGGTTAAAGATTATTTGCAAGAGCCAAATGTTTCCAGGTCTTCTAGAGAATGGGGAGAGATTGATTCAGGCTCCTGCAGAGCAATCATTTCCTATCTTTCTTTCATCCACCTGACCCGTGAAAGTACAGCAAATTGCAGTGCCCCAGCCCACAGTGTTCACATCACTTCTACTATTGCTGTCATTTAGTGCATGTGTCCACCCAGGGTTTTTGGACAGTGCATCCCACAGTGGCCATAAACTGGCAACCAGAACCTGGCATCCTCTTGACTCTTTGACCTCACAGTAACATGTCTTTGGAGCACTGAAATTGAGTCCTTGGTTTCTCCCAGTAAATATTCAGAAATCAGTGAAAGCAACTGGCCTGTCAAAGACCCTTGAAAAGGCTGAGGTAAATGACCTGGTAAGAATCCCAGCATGAGCCAATGAGGGAATTGGGATTACCAGACAGGGTTAACTGCATCTCAAACTTTTGCTACATACCCTGCAAAAAAAAAGAAGTTTATCCAACTCCTTGTTAAAACAGTGGTGGGTGAGAAGAGGAAGGTAATTATCCTTCTATAAATGTTGAAAATTAGATAAGAACTTCTGGTACAAGGGTCTGCTGGATTTGGGCTTTTATCTCTGCAGAACAGTATTCCTTAGGCACCAAAATACATAGCTAGAAAAGTTCTTGCAAGATTCATGATTCCATGCATGTATAATGAATTCAAACAAGAATTATATAAACCTCCACGAACCACTTTCATCTAAGTTTGGGAAGTCCTCTGTGTTTTTGCAGTCAAAATGCTGTTTGAGATTGCTTTAGCTGGATGTAAAGAATGGCCTGTTTACATAAAGAAAAATAGCACAGTGTTCCTCTACAGTTGCAGGGAGAGCTGTAAAGAACTTTCACTCCTGGTAAAGCACTAGATAAAACATTCCTCTGAGCTGCTTGTGGCCCTTGGGAATAGAATGTCTTCATTTTCTGTTGGGAAGATGGCACCAAGCACAGGGTAAAGGGATGATGAGAGGCAGTGGAAAAGGAAAGCTCCATGTCTGAGGAAAGGAGTCAAGTGGACAGGCTGGGCTGTCCTCTTCTCAGACTCCAGGAGTTCTGTCAGGTGAATGTGCCAAATGAAAAATAAGGGTTTAGGTCAGTGTGCCTGAGAACAGTTTGTCTTTAAGTGAGGGAGAAAGGTAATTATTGGAATAAGATGTAGTCCCAAAGCTTTGGCTTCAACACTCAATAGGTTTAAAAAAATAATTAAAAAAAGAGGAATGTCAGTTACATGAGGTAAACAGAAAATGAGATAAAATGCTAAATAGTTTATCAAGATTAGATAACGCTCAAATAATCAAATATCTCCCTTTGATAGCAGAACTGATTACGCAGACAAAGGAAATGCAGTAGATGAAATCTGTCTGCATTTAGCTAGGGCTTTAGACATGGTGTCACATGGGAAGACACCAGTGAGGGAGAAAAATGGAGAGAAAAAATGGAGAATCAGTGTAACATCTGTAAAGTGGGGAGGGATTTAGCTAAGGGGTCTGCACTTAGCAGGGAGGTGTCACCCTGAAGAGAAGCTGTTAGAGAAGTTCTCCAGAGTTCCTCCAGACTTACCTTTAATATTTTAATTACTGAACACAGCATAAAATATCTGTTGAAATTCTCCATTGAACTGAAGCTGTGACAAGCACAGATCAGGACTCTGTGGATTCAGAGGAGCTGTGGTTTGTCTGAGTCCTGCCACACTAGAAATGGGTGACAATCACTTGGACTGAACACAGGGTTGTGTGCTACTGATTAAAACCAAACATTTATACTATGAACTGGAAATAAAGATGGAATCAGATGGAACCCCAGGGAAGATGTGAATGCAAACTTTTTGTTCAGCTGTTCTACTCATCAGATCCTCTTGGAGAAGTTCTCTCAGGGTAGAAATGAAAGGAGGAGTAGGAAGAGATTTCCTGCTTAGGCTTTTGCAAATGAGAGCAGAATTGGAAGTCAAGGAATGGAACAAAGGTCATCTGCAACTTCCATTGCTGCTGTCAGCAGCTGCATCATGGCAGAGAAGAAAAATGAATTCTGTAAATGTGGGCAACAGACACCAGTAGAATGCTCTTCCAGCCTTCAAGATTCTCTTTTCCCTGTACTGGGAGAGGCTCTTTGCCATCATTTGCTCTCCATTGGGACTCCCCTACAGCACTTGCAGCTGCTGGTGCCCACCTTTCAGTTTGTTCCCTTAGTGAGAATCCTTGATTTGACATCTCAGACCCTCACTGCCACCTGAACAGCTATGAAAAGTAAAGGCAGAACATTTGCTCATTTTACAACTGCATCAAAATGGCTTTTGGGCTGCTTAAATGCATTTTGATGAAAACCTTTACTGAAAGACACAAAGAAATCTTTCCTTTTAAATACTTGTGAGACAAGAGTTGTGTTTATGAAAAAAGTCATAGTCACACAAAGTGATGTTAAAAGCAGCACTAGCTATTTCCAAAACAAACTGCAAAAGTTACAAAAAAACCATACATTTGTCTCTTGTTGAATTTCAGGGGATATTTTAATAATAAATTAAGATGTGTAACCTGTTCTTCTTAATTAATCTAAACTGACTCAATGAATTATGTAATTCTGGGACTATTTCCAGTCTGCAAATTGTTTTAAGTCCATAGTAGTTTATGATAATTCTTGTGTATGAAATGTATTAATCCTGTGGAAAACAAAATACTAGCATTTGTTTAATGAAATCATTATCACTAAACACTTATCATCTGTTTAATGAAATTCAGAAATTCACAGATGGTTGTTCTCTTATACAGCAAATGCATGTTTAGCAGAAACAATGTTGAGAGGTAAACACAGTAATCAGTATTACAAATGTCCCTCTTCTGCAATAAAACTGAAACAATTTTTTTCAAACATGGATATGGACTATCAACCCACAGTAAGATTACTTATCTCTTCTGAAGAGTCCTCTTTGAAATTAAAATAGGAAATAATCTGCTTTTTTTAAACAACAGATTAAAACAAACCCAAAAATGCAAAATGTTATCCTGATCCAGAGGCTCACAACTCTCCAGACTTTTCAAATCCCCAGCCACCACATGCATAATAAACTTTAGTGAGGCTGATAATTATACTGAGGAATTATCCAGGATTACAATGGCAATAATTGTTATCTCCTACCTAAAATTGGTAAAAGTTTAGCCAGCACTCATCACAAGCACATTTCTTTTGTTATGCAGAATATACAGCTTTGCAATTTTCTTTCTTCTGTAGATTTGGCCTGCCTGTAGGCATTTACCCCTCACTGCCTGATTTTGTTCTGCTCTGCTTTAGATGTTCTCAGTTATTTAACTGCTCCCATATGAAATTCTGGGTCTGCCTGAAGTCATGTCATGTTGAACTGAAGCTGAGATGTTAAAGTATGTGATTTAGCCATACAGCACAGCCTCACTCCTCTCCCACTTCCACAGAGGTTCTGGGGATAGAGCTTGACAAAGTGTCTACAAAATCAAATTGCTTCTCAACGTTTTGTCCTTGGATTTGTTCTTGCCATATACAAGGACAGCAAGCAGGGGAATAACTAATACAGGAAAGAAAGCTGTAAGGGAGCATTTACTTATGGGGATTAACATGACACAGCACAGTGACTTTGCAATCTGCCCTGTAAAGTACCAGATGTCCCATCACAGTAATTCCCATAACTTAAAGGACTACATGTACAATTTCTTTTTGCCCTAAATAAATTCTGTGTTGCTGTCCCCCTGAAAAGGCCAAACTTTCCTGTCTGTTTTCAGTTTGCTGACAATTTCAGCATGAAAACACACAGATCTCAAGCACAGCTTTATTCAAGAGATAAATGTCAGGTGAATGCAACTTTTTCATTGAAAACTTGACAAGAGCTGGTTGTATTAGACACAGAATTGCTTACAGTGGGTGAAATTTAAATTCATTAAATATAAATTTCATCTTAATCCACCTCACCACTTTGTGGAGCTGCTAGAAGAGCCACATATCAGAATACTCTTCCAAACAAGCTACATGTGAGTAATTTCAGAAACTCATTTCATACATCCAGGTTGGAAAATGGCCAGACACCAGAGATAACAGCCTGGAATTGCTCCCACCTTTTCCAATCAGGTGCAAGAACAGGTTTCTAGTTTTCTATTGCCACTCTTTCATGGTTCAGGTCTATGGCTAAATCTGCTCTCAGTTCAAGGCAAGGCTCATGGGATGAAAAAGGAAATCTGAGCAGAGAGGAGAGAAGGGAGATGTTCTCTAAAGGAGGCATCAGCCCTCAGCCCTAGGGGAAATGTGGGATATTATTAGTGCAACCAAATTTTCTACTGCTTTACTATGGTGACTTTCTCTGTCTGTGAAGACCTGCTGGAGGCAACATAACTCCAGCTGCAGGACAGCCAGAGAGCAGGTGGGAGAAGGGAAAAGCCCTGGAGTCCAGATAAAAACCTGACTCTGAATAGCTCTTTTCCTGCAGAGGTGCTGAGGGAAATAGGGCAGGAGCATGGACCACTTCTTCCACTCTGCAGGGCAGACCCACACTCTGAAAAGAAAAAAATAAGTTGCTGAAGCTGTCAGAAATACTATGAGCAGTGGGAAAATAATATGAACCCTTTGGATTTCCCTTCTTCAGGACTTCAGGAGCAGTCCAAGCCAAGGCAGTGTCAGGGATAGTTTCTCTATCTGGTTAAGTGTAGCATAATTAAGAAATCACAGACAATAGTGGCTGACACACTGGGATCTCTAATATTTAGTGATATTTTCACAAGAGTGAAACTGGAGAACTTGGCCCTGAAAAAAAAATCCCCACTGAACCTCAAAGCCAAAGTAATTACTGTGCATTTTCTTTCCAACTGCTTCTCTGCCACTTTGTGTTTCTCAGACTTGTATTATTGAAAGGAAAAACTGAAGGGCATTTTCTTGCCTCTACTGCATGGTTAAATCTTTGAAAGCTTTCTATTTTCATCTAGCACAGATCCTTCTCTGACCTATTGCTGCCCACCCTCCAAGCACAAGCAAATCCAGATTATGTGTTAAGAACAAAAAGCATTCAGAGCACATGCACATTATATTAAAAAAAAACCAAAAAAAACCAAAAAAACCAAACACAAAAAACAAAACCAAAGAACTCTTTCCTAACATCTCCCTTTAAATTTTGTCTTATTTTCCCTCTCTGGGAAACCAGTCTATACATTTCCCCTCTTCTTTGCATGTTCTGAAAGCCCTTAACTCTGCCCTCTTAGCATTGTCATGCATTTAATTTAGTTAAGCAAATTTAGTTTGTATCAGTCTGTTTGCTGCTCCTGCCAATGCTCTGAGCCTTCTGTGTTAGCACAGGGCCTGCAGGAGCAGCTCTGAGGTTTTCATCTGGAGGTACAGTCAGCAGAGGAATCTGGAGCACTGGCAGGCCCATTGTTTGTGCTGGACTGTGAGCCATCAATCACTTCCACAGGCTTTGCCAAGAAGGTGAATGGCCAGATGTCTTATTTTGGTAAGTTTATAATTCTTTCTAAACAGGGAAATAATCTTTCTGAGCAGACATGAATCTCCTCCAGAAGCACCACCTCCAGTTATGCAGCCCCACCTAAGACAGATCATTGGCTTTCCAAATTCCCACTGAGCTCAAGTGTCCCACATTCAGCAGACTGCAAATGCAAGATTTAGTTAATGAGCACATTTATAGACTGACATTGACTCTTTTTATTTTTTTACTCTTAATTTTGATTTGAATCAAAAGTCCAAGTGTTTCCTCATAGAAATGTCTGCATTTTTGAGCAGATTTACATAGAAAATCCTAATAACTTTAATTTTCAAATGATCAGTTAGTTTCATTGCAACAGGAGACAGGAAACACTTCTGTTCAAAGTCTTTCAGTAAGTCTTGGGACCACTGAAGATTTTACAACCCCACAACCACCCCAGGGAAGTAGCTTAGTCAATTGTAGCAATGCCACTGTCATAAATGTGGTTGGGGGTTTTTCTTCTCATTTATTTTAAAATAACATCAAAATAAAGAAAGCACCCCCCCTCCCCCTAACCCCCCCCACACACTCACATAATAAAATTGAAAATTTCAAACTTATTTTTCAAAGTAGTTTTCTCAAAAATCTAAATCACAATATTGTAATTCCAATATATTTTCCCTATGAGTTTTTTTTGGACACAATTTCAGAAAAACTCCTTCAACTTCTTTTGCAACAAAAATAAGGGGGAAAAAAGAACCTTTTCCAATCACTTTATCCTGCAACAAAATACACATTGAGCTTCCTCACTGGTCTTATTACAGCTGTCTGAATGAATGGAACAATTTGATTCAGACACATGTTCCAGCAGAAGAAAAAGACAACTTCACTGCCCCTAAATCTTGTAATCTTAATACTGATTTACTCTCACATGTTTTCACAAGTAGCTACCATTGTCCACAAGCAAAGCAATTTGTTCAGCAGAGCTGAGCTGAGCCTTTAGGCTTGTTTGAATCTGCTCTCACATACCCCTGAATGAAAAAGAGATGGAAACCCATCTGCTGTAACTGGGAGGAAGATGATGCAGCAAAAGGAGTAAATATTTTTTTCCCCACTTTGTGGGTGAAGTTCTGACATCCCATAAATGCCAGGATAAAAAAGTGGTAGTCAAGGAGTAACAAATAATATAAAAAGCAGTTCTGCTGAAAAAATAGTCTCAAACCTGTGGTCTGGATTCAAGGAAAAATTAGTGCTAATTTTTCTCATGTATTTTTCTCATTATATAAAAGTCAAGTATTAACATAGTACAGGCCTCATTTGGTGAGTGATTTCATCAAGGATGAGTGAGGCAATGAAGACTGGATCTCATTCCTTGAGCTGTTCCATAGATTTACTGACAAATAACAGCAGCAACACCAAAATCATAATGAAAGAGGAGAAGAAATGGTTAACTGTTGTGCATTCCTGAGGTGGAGTTTAGATAGGGAGAAATTAAAGTCCTTGAAGATTTTCGACAGTTTCTACTGAACAACAAACCACTGGATGTAGAGCTTCTAAATTCCCACTCATGTCACAGTTACTAGCTCACACCAATTTTAAAACAACAATTCTACTTTAGAAAAGAGATTTTGAGGATTTCTGCATCCTGTGCTCTCCACAGAACAGCTTGAAAGGAAGATGAATCATAGGCAACCAGTTGGCACCTTAGTCTCCTGTTTATTGAAGTGCATAGTTGAAAAGGGAAAACGTAACAAATATAAGCTATAAAATTAGATTATAATCCTTTAATAACTGGAACTGCAAAACATCCGGAGTGTGAAGTTTTAACAAAGAATGTTTTTTGGACAATTGCCGTTCTCTTCATTGAGTGAAACCAAAATAGTGATTGAGAAAGACTCACTGGGCACTGGTGAAGCTTCTGGACACAAAGTTCCAAAATGATGGGTCCCTCTTAATGGATACAAAAGGCACTAATAATTTGTCAGCTGTTTCAAACAGGAACAAAACCCTACAAAATAATGTTGTGTGTTCAGGGCTGGGTTCATCTGTTTGTACAGGCATGCCTGCTCTTACAAAGTCATATTTGCCATATATTCAATTATATCTCTGTAAACTCCAAGTGGCTCCACATTTAGGTGTCAATGGTGGATGCTATTGGATCACACTGATATCTTTCTTTGTTTCTCTTCTAATTAGCAAATTGGACTGTGCCATAACATCTGTGGAAGGACAATATTGTACTGCTAAAAAAACCCAAAAAACCCTTTGCTTATTTCTTGAGCATCTCTTGTATAATTTTCCTTTTCACTTCCTCAAGTACATTGAAATCCAAATGAAATGAATCCTCCAAATGAAATCTAAGACATGATAGAGTTTGGTCTTATGTTCAACTGGCCTAATTTGATGAGTGTTTTACCAGGATTCCTGTGATAGGAAATACATGGCCTTTGTGTAGTGTAAAAGTCACAAGAAGGGAGGAATTGTGAAAATAACAAAGAGCTTTTAACTGCAAGCTGAAAATAGAAACCACAGCACTTGACAATCTTTTGAGCAGAAGGGCTTTTTGAAAAAGAGCAGTTTGTAAAGGGAGAAACAGAGGTCAAGTGACAAAGAACAGGTCTGTGTTACAGGGAAAGCAGCTGAAAAGTGAAGGTACTGAACTGCAAAGCAAACAGCAAAGGAATTTACTGACTTTACAAATCATGCACCAGAAGCCCTGCAGAGAAGTTACACTATTTTACTTTTCTTTTTTTTTTTTTATTTTTGTTTGCTTGTTTGTTTTTTGTTTGGTTTTTTTGTTTTTTGTTTTTTTTTGTTTTTTTTTTTTTTTTTTTTTTTTTTTTTTTTTTTGTTTGTTTGCTTGTTTGTTTTTTGTTTGGGTTTTTTTTGTTTTTTGTTTGGTTGGTTGGTTTTTTTTGGTTTGTTTTTTTTTTTGAGGGGGGAAAGCAATATGCTGGTAGCCACATTCCACTATTTAAAATTATTCTTTATATCCCTCTCTTATTTTCCTTATCATGATTCAGAGGAGTGCTTAAATATGCAATGAATCCTTTACCAATCAACTGTATGACATGCTGAAATTTTGGCAACTATAAAAGCACCTGAGTGAAATGAGGCCTTAAATGAGATTTTGTATGTGACTGAGATAGGCCTTACATAGATATGCAGAGATGATATGTAATGGTCACATCAATTTCTGAAATATTAATATACCTCCAGGGATTTCAAAGTCACAGTGATTTATGCTGCTAAAGACTTGTCTCACTGTATATATCATATATAAAAACTGTGGGTTTGGGTTGTTAAATAAATATCACTTTTCAGATGAATGAAACACTATGTCAGACAGTATAAAAGCAAAAACTCTTCAAAGAATATTCTATGACAAGGTCCAGAACAGAAGTTTTGGAGCAAGCTAAGTTAATTTTTAAATTCATAATAAGGAAATTTACACTTTCCCTTGATTTTTGAAGGGCTAGACACCATTCTTCTCAGATGCTGTTGAAACTGAAACATGTCATAATTGAGAAATTCAATATTCCATCACAGTATAAGAGAAACCGAATAAGGGTCAAGAAATAAAGTCAATCAAAGCAACTGTCCACAACACTGAATTTGTGTTGTTTTCTGCTTAGCACAGATCCATTCTTAATTGGTCTTATTATGAAAATGTATGACTAATAAGAACTTAAAATTATAGAAACCTGGAATAACTTGGATGGGTAAAGACCTTGGGATGCCTCCAGCCCAGTTTCCAGCAGAGTCAGTTATGGGGTCAGTCCAGGTTGCTTTGGGATTTATCCAATTGTGTCTTTAAACCCTCCAAGGATGGAGATGGTACAGCCTTTCTGACTGGGCAGAAGCTCCAGGTGGACCATCCAAGGTCAATGCCTTCCAGCTTACTGTCTTTCTTGCACTGGACTGTGGAAAAACTGGGTATGCACCATCCTAAACTCTTCACAGATACCTCTGGTATTTGTCTAACAAAAGCTGAATATTGCTCTTATTTTCACCACTGACTGTTGAGGTACCACGGGGTAACTGGATCCCCCAGGGCTGGCAGCAAGGAGCTGCCCCATGGGGTGGGCAGGGCAGGGCCTCACAAGGCAGATCCTGCCCCACAGCCCCAGGCAAGAGCTTTGCCAAAAAAGACAAAAATGTCCCTGCTTAGAAGAATGTCTTTGAAATGAAATCTACATAAAACAAGGTATTAGTTTCTTTCAAGTAAGAATCCTTAGACAAGAGAGGCAAGGTCCCATGAGAAGGTGAAACAGACTTCTACTCATTCAGTTCTCCAATCTGGTGGAGAGACTTTACACCCAGAGGAAGAAATTTCAGCCTTATGAAACCCAAGGCAGCATGCTTTACTCTGGACTCTGTAACACTGACCACTTGTGAAGTTCAGAGCACACACCATCACTATTTTGGTTATTTTTCCAGGAGAATGGGATCATTCTTTCTTCATGCTGGATTGTAGATCTGTCCATATCAACATACTACTACAGTATTTTCCACATGAAGATATCACTGTACAGGTGATGACCCTCCACACTGCACCCCTTGACATTTTTATCTCCAGATAGTGAGATAGTTACATAAGGCCAGTGATAGAGTTGCAGAAAAACAAGTGTAGAAGCAATAACAGAGGTCATTCCTCCTCCTGGGAAAGGCACTCCAGTAAGTCTGGCTTTCATCACTCACAAGATGGTTGAAGCTTTAACAAAGAGTAAGATCATTTTCTTCATGGATAAACACAATGTGTTGGATAAAAGCTGTCAAGGGAAATCCTGTTTTACCGATCCAGTCACAGTTTCATGGAGATTCAGTAAGCATGTGGCTAATGGGTGTGCAGAATACACTTTTAAAAGGTTTTCCATAAGATTCCATAACATTATTAGGGAAACCAAGTTGTCAAGTGGCACTAATTCAAGTTTTTGGACAGAAGTTGCTGAAATGGTAAGACATCACACATTGCAGGACTTAGCAGCAGGGGGCTGTTGGATCCTTAAGTCAGTAATTCTTAAAAATAAACAGAACACTTTGGGGGTGAAAGAGACAGTAAGTAACTAAACTTGGAGAAGTGTATTGATACACAATTAATTGAGAAGACAACTCCCTGCTTCCTTCCCAGGTATCAGGAATTATCATGACCCTTATAGCTGTGAAGAGTTTATGAGTTAACTGATCCCTTCTCCCTGCTGTACCCTTCTCACAGTTGGTTGTTCAGGTTTGGAAACAGCATTTTGGACATATCTCTGTGCTTCTCTTCAGAAAATTGCAGCTAAGGGGTTCTTCTATGTCCCTCATGTTTGGTCATAAATAGGCCCCACACTGGACTCCTTCAATCAGGCTTCAAGTGTCAAAACTCAAGTAATCTGAGGCCCTTACCACTCAGGGGGAAATATCCTCCTCACTGTCTCAGCTTCCCAGAGAAAAATCGATGTTATAAAGAATCCCATTGATGTTTTGTCCACAAATAAACCCTTTGAGCAGAAAAATGCTTGTTTCTAGCTAAACTAGACAAATTGGTGTTCAAGGTTACTCACCTCCTCCCCAGACCCTGAATCCCCAGATGTGATCCATTTGCCATTTCCTCAGTAGACTGCAATAACAGCTTCTTTACTATTACACACAAATATCTCAAAAATCAACAACACAGTCACAGAGCATCAGTAGGTTTCTCTTGTCCCACAAAGGTTTCTCTTACTTGAGTTATTGGATTATTATCTGGATTTCTCATAAACATTTCTATTCATCTACGAATTCCCCCTTCATTCTCTAAGATTTAAACTCCACACTTCTTACCTCACATATTCTGGTAAATTGTGAGGGAAAATGCAATATGCACTGCACAGTCTGCATGTGTATCTGTTACAAATCAATATGAAATAGTCATACTTAAATAAACAGAATTAAAAGCTCAAATGAAACTGCACCATCACAATCAGTAACACATTTAGATGAGAATTTATACTATTTTCAATATGAGATATGGGTATCATAACAGCTGAGCCATCTCCAGATGTCTTTCAGGCTGATAAGTAATAACATGCTATTCAGAGACACAGATTCAACCCCTTCAGCCCTCCTAACAATGTGAGAACAAATTTCTCTTTGTTCAGTATCTCATTATACCTTTTTTGGTGCAGATAATTTCAGTCCTAAAAGTTCTCTGTGATTGTTGTTTATGTTGTGTTTCTTCACCTCAGAGTGGCTGTGGAGCCCCACAAGCATTGCATGCCAGTGACATCCATATCATACAAGCTCAGTTTAACATCCAAGGTTGTTTTTCTTTCACTACTCCCAGCTCTACAAAGTCAAGCCAGCCCCCACACTGTGACAACCAGAGCTGGGGTTTTCCACAGTTAGAGCCACACAGATGAGCCCACCAAGGCTCTGCAGGATGTGTGTCAGGGCAGTGTTTGCTGCAATGTTTACTGAAACACCCAGTGTTTCTGACTCCCAGAGTCATCTGCCCAAGAGCCAGCTCTCATATCTGAACCCACTGTATACACACAGCTCAGTTTTTTTGTTTTTTTCTGGTTTTTTTTTTCCTGTGTCACTACTGGCAATAAAGGTGGTGTCCCATTTTTATCCATATTGTCTTCAGGTTATGTTCCAGCATCTCCACAGGATGTCAATCTTCCCCCCTAGAAGGACATTTTCTGTAGAGAAGTTTTTCCTTGGTGTAACTTCGGGGATGAGCAAATGGCAATAGGGTTATGGAGGTGTTATTGAATTGTTACTGCTGGCAATAAAGTGCCAGCAGAGCACAGCACAGTGTGACTGCCATACTCCAAACTGAGTTACCAGCACTGACAGCTATGAGTACATAGCTTTTTTGCTGATAAAGTGATCACACTTGACTCAAAGGCCCTGGAACACTGTGTGTTTGGGATGATGTGTTACAGCCTTTATAGCCACTAATCACAGGAGCAACGTGATTTGCTATAACTTCTTTTAATGCAGACATCTGGATGATACAAGCTAACTGCACCCAGAAAATCTTACAGAAACTTAAATTCTGATCCAAAGTTTTGCAATAACCATGCATACCTGCAGTAATAGCTTGAGCTCCCTAATCTTTATTGCATGTGTAGTGCACCACTGTGGTAGAATAGTATATTTTATAGTCATTTGTTTTTCAGCACTGAAAATTTAAATAATGTTAATCTCTCTTTAGATTTGATGTAAATTTAACTTGCTTATATAGCAAACTCCAATCTTTCCCTTGATAGATTCTTCATTCCTCTTCTGTCTTGACCTTTGAAAATCTTCCCCATGACTACCAGTCAAAACACTCTAAACATCAGAAATTCTTTCAGATCTTGCAGGAAGATTAATCATTCTGTACTCCAAAATATTCAGTTGAGAGCCTTTTAGTTAGTTAATTTCCTCAAATCTCACTCGAATAGTATCTAACTACTGAAAATTGACAGGAATGATTAGTGGCAGTACCCTGCAATTGCCATTGAAAAGAATGTGAATACTTCCTAACAAAAGATGTTAATTCCCTGAAGTGTACTTTTTGCTTCCTAAGCTAGCTCCAATAAGAGACTCCTATGCCTGGAAGCCAATATATGTATGATATTTAGAATCTGATTCTCCCTAGGCAAAATACAGAGCTCTTTTCTGTGTGTCTATGGCTATATGGACTGTGGCTATGAGACACAGAGAATCACATGCCACAAAATGAGACCAGGGGAAGCAACTGTGCTGAGCAGAAAGCTGACAGGAGCATTCATGTTCCCCAAATAAAAGGGATAACTCTGGATATAGCTTCAAAACAATTTAAAAGACCTCTGCTCTGGTTCCTTACACAGACTAGTTTCTTTTGAGGAATACTGAGATCTGCAGATAATCCAAGTATAGGAGCAGACAGGTTTAAGAAGGAGCTGTCAAGCTCTATCCAGCAGCTCTCCCAAAGCACACTGGCAATTAGCACAGACACACTCCAAACAACTTGCCAAAGACAAGCCTTGCCATACTCACAAATATGGGATCAAAGTGTGTGTGTGCTTGCAGAGACTGCTCATGCTGACCTTAAGCCCCTGTTCCTTCATCTGTCTGATGGAAGGTAGAAAGGTAATTAGATAAGAAATACCCAAAAAGGGGGCTCTGGGATTTGCTGTCCTAACATGACACACCCACTCACACAGGGGCTCACAGTCCCCAGAGGTCACAACTCCCACAGGTCTAATTTCTCATTTCTACTGCACTGGAAACACACATGTCCAAGGGAAGGCCCTGAATTTAGAGCACACGGAGACAAGTCTTTAACTGCAGGTTCATCTAAGTGTTCATCCCCCCAACACTGAACTTTTCCCCAGAAAGTTATTTTATTTTTAATTCCCTTGCATATCATAAAATCACGTCTGTTATAATTCCTCCTTGGAAAGTACCTGCAGGGTCATTCAAGATGAGAGACACTTTAGAAAAACATTAATTATCATGGTGATAGCAGAATTTATCTTTTGCAAAGTGTATAACTACTATGCCTTAGTAGCTTTCCCTAACTTTATGTTTTTGCTTCCAGTAATTGATATCTCTCTTGGGATTCGTCACCACCAGATGGGTGACCATATGGACAGGGACACTTGTTTATAAACCCCGTTATTTATGCCCCTACAAGGCTACCTAGGGAAAATAAACTTCCTCTAGATTTTATTAGGAAGACAGACATTAAAGTATTGTCATTCCATAGTGGTAGAAATTACATTTTTCTTGTCCCTTTTCAATAGGAGTTAGAGAAAAACTCTGGCTTTGGTTGTTTTTTTTTTTTTTTTTTTTAATATTTTTTTAAAAAAGGTGGAATTTAAATAAAACA
>VZRH01003984.1:751944-772427 GCA_013397555.1 Urocynchramus pylzowi | reverse complement strand
GTTTTTTTTTGTTTGTTTTGTTTTGTTTTGTTTTTTGTTTCATTTTGTTTTGGTTTTGTTTTGTTTTTTTTTTTTTTTTAATAACGTCTTAAAGAAAGTGAGGATTTAAATAAAGCTAAAAAGTTACCTGTGGAACTCCATCACTTTTTCTTCCCAAAGAAAGAGCACACAGAATGGTGAAATGAAAAAAAAAAAAAAAAAAGTTTTGCAAGAGGGCTGAGTCTAATAAAGAACAGTGTGTTTGACTATTGGTGAGTGCACCAGAAATACCAGCTGGAAAACCAGCAAAGGAAACCAGCATTTTAAATCCCACCAAGAAGAAAAATGGGTCTGGATTCTGATTTATTCCATTAGAAAATGTTAAGAAAAAGTTTAGTAGCTCTAAGTTAACAGCAATCTGCATTCAAACCAATGTGAGATCAGTCCCTGCCCTGGAAACTGTATAATACACTGAATACACTGTGCCATACACTGAATAATGTTAAAATAACATTTTAGGCTAATGATAATTTACATTACTTAATTTGCCATTAACTTAAAGCCGTTTAATCCACTAGAAAAAATTAATTTGCTGTTAAAAGACCTCTTATATCCCACTGACTTCAATGGACATGTGATAATCCTTTCTAAGTTCACAGCAGCTTTCAAAAGGGAGTGATAATAGGTAGTAGGACAGTTTAACACTGCTGAACTGAGACTGTACAAACATTGGAACAGGCTGCCCAGGGCAGCTGTGGAGTCACCATCCCTGGAGGTATTTAATAGATGTGTAGATGTGGCACCTGGGGACAGGGTTTAGTGCTGGGTTAGTGGCTGGACGTGATGATCTCAGAGATCTTTTCCAGCCTGCATGAGTCTCAGTGAGGAACACTATGAAATATTTTATCTTGGGTTTATTGTAGTTGAGATGGTTTTGAGATGTGTTAGAGTTTTTGTTTTATAGTTTGGTAGTTGAAGAAAGAGTTGGAATTCTTTGGTTTTGGTTTTTAAGGTTGTTTATTTTCTTTTATTTATAACTTTTTTTTTTTTTCACTTGTAGAGGTTTGTTTATTAGGTTAGGNTGAGATGTGTTAGAGTTTTTGTTTTATAGTTTGGTAGTTGAAGAAAGAGTTGGAATTCTTTGGTTTTGGTTTTTAAGGCTGTTTATTTTCTTTTATTTATAAATTTTTTTTTTTGACTTGCAGAGGTTTGTTTAGTAGGTTAGGTTTAGGTACACTGTCTGCCCTCAGGGTGGTGTTGACTTTTTATATTAAAAATTATGTATACATTGTTTATGATTATTTTCTAATACTTATCATCTATATTAGACAGTTATCTCTATTCTAAACTAATCTTAAAGTGTTGCCATTATCTAGAAGATGGAGGTTAAGAAGAAGAAGGAAAAAGGACAAGACACACCCAAATCTCTCTATCTTGACTTTTGAATCCTTATTCTAAAAATCCTAAAATTCTATTTTTTCATCTTGTGACAAACTTATTATCACTCTGCTTAAACTTTCTTGACTTGTAGTTCCTCATATAAGATTGGTAACTTTTTTTCACAGATCAAAATCAAAACTACAAGTGACCTAGGTTCTATTTTAAGGTCTCTGAGCCCCCTACTAAGTTCTTAAGCCATCTAAGGTAGGCAAAAGGATGTCCTAAGTTCCAACAATTTTACACCAAATAATTTTTATATAATTAATGTAAGTCAGCAAAAGAGTTTTCTCTAACATGAAGTTAATTATTGCATTACTAACACATACAACAAAAGCTATTGCACAGGGCCATACACTGAAAAGAAATGGAACAGTTTTGCATTGCTGTGTGTGACATTGACTCTGTATGGATACACCAGATGAGGAAACCTTGTAAAACCATCAACCCAAGTAACAAAACATCTATTTTGTATTTTCCTGTAAGCATTAAACAGTCTGATGCCATGGCTGGACTGAAAGACTGAAGCATGGCCACGTGGCATACTCAATAAAAGGCAGAGTTATACCTGCCCTTTCCTGGCAAACCTGCTGTGTTCATCCCTTGGCATCATTCAAACCTCAAAGGCCTCATCCAGCTTCTCTTAGCCCAGGTCTTCCAGGCTGAACACCTCACTGGGCCCTGCTGGGAGCCTGTTTCTCTTCCCAGTTAATAGGTAAAGGGAAATAAGGCAGGGCTTCTGTGCCTCCTCAGGACATGAAGTGAAATGTGAGCAGGGCCTGAAAGTTAATACAGAACCTGGGAACACACAACTCAGATTGTTGAGGTTTTTGTTTAGTTTTGTTTTGTGTTTTCAGATATAGCTCAAGAAACTGCTTGATTTGTGTTTAGCCTCCACAGCCACTTGAAAGTGAGGTTATAGCAAAGCTGAGCTAACACTTTCAGATTGTTGGTTTCAGCAACACAGCACTGCAGGGAGTTTTCACACAGCAGCTCACCTTCAAAGCTCAGTGTGCAGGGATGCCTGATTTCCCCTTTGAAGCCCTGGCAGGGAAATAACTAGTTGGTGTGAGACGGGCGAAGAATTCTTCTGTACTGCGATTCTCCACTTTATTTGTCTGAAATTCTGCTTTACTTTGATATCAGTCGAGTTAACTCAGCTGTGAGGTTAAATTTAGGTAGGTTTGCATTGGCACTCCTCCCTCTTCTGTGTAATCCTCCAGTAATGCTCACAGCAAATGAAGCAGCAGGCTGAGTACCCAAGTACCAATTTCTCACAACTGTCTAAAAGATACACACTTTCAATGACAGAGCAGCACAGAAAGTATTTTCTAGGTGAAAGGTTTCTTCCTGTTTACCTAATAGCCACATTAATGTAGCTTTCCTGCAGAATTTATGGCTGTGTCTACACAGTACATTAAACATTGCCAGGAAATATCCCCAGACATGGCCATTCAATTGCACTGTTAAATCACTCAGACAGACCAGAACAACATGAACCACGCTGTTCTGGTCCAGCCCAACCAGCAGTCCCCCAAACATTTTGGGAGTTAGCACAGGCCAGGGTTTACTCCTAAGAGGAAGTTTGGATGTAGTCACCCTGGTTTGGAAGCCAAAGAGTTTCAGGAACCTAATTGCTTTAGGGGCAGATGATGGTCTTGGTTACTTTTCACTTTTTAGTATAGCAGTAGTCTTTGATTTTGTTGTATGAAAATGTTCATGCCAAGAAAGATGCTTAGAAAAGGGTGAAATTTATAGCCATCACAGACCATAAAAATCACATTCCTGTTTTAGCAGGCAGCAGTGCATGTTATTAAGGCAGTTTATAAAAATAATGATAGGATATAGGGGATGAATTCCAGACAAGATGGATCCAACAGGAAAAATATACTGTGAGGGTGACCGAGCACTGGCACAGGTTGCTGAGGGAGGTTGTATACATCCTTGGAGATATTCAAAAGCCATCTGGATGTGGTCCTGGGCACACCTAGATGGCTCTGCTAGACCTCCAGAGGTCCCTTCCAGCCTCAATAATTTGCTGATTCTGTGATTCAATGAAGAAAAATAATTTTAATTTCTTCTAATTTAATTATGTCAAAGGCCACAAAGAAGATGAAGGAAAATATCCTTTTTTTTTTTACCCTGGACTATATGGCAGCAGAATTAGATGTTTTACTGTGACTGCATAAGGCTTAGGCAGCAGTGAGTTTGACCCATGGAAATCCTCTGCTCCTGGGTATGCTATGTTATATTGTGCAGGAAAAGGGGAAAAGAGACTGGTGACCAGGTGAGCTAAGAGAGTAGAACAAAGAAGAAAAAACAGCTTTGCCACTTTTCCCTTTTATTGATAAAACATCAAACATCAGTACTGACTAACTCCAGCTGGAATGTGACATTTCCCTTTAAAGGCAGAATGTATTACTTTACAAAAAGGTAATGAATTGCTCAGCTTCTGCCTGGAATGGGAAAAGAACAAGGAATGAAAAAAGAAAACTTCTTTGTCATGAATTGACAAGCATGTTATTAAAGCTATTTATTCTGCAAACATGCCTCCAGAAGTAAGCTGTCATCCTGTCATCTGAAAGGACTGCAGGGGCCAATGAGTAGGGCAGACATCTGACCACTAGAAACAGGGCTGAGATCACTGCACTCACTTTTGACCACAGGTTGCAGTATAAAAGGTCTCACATCCAATAATTCATCAGTTTTATAAAGTCAGAAACATGGCCACATTTGTGGTGCTATTTAGTGAATATACTTGAGCATCAAAGCACCGATAAATCAACTTTTAGGTAAAAATCTGCAAGAGAAACATTTCAGGTGTGTCTTAATATTTCACAGCTGGAAGAGGATTATTGGCCCCTTACCTCTCATATCTCAGAGGGCTGAGAGTTTGAAAGACATGTCTATACCACCTCCTTCTCATATTAACTGCACCATGTGTTATTACCTCTAAATAACCTACACTTTGGACTAGATACATCAATATTTTTTTTGATAACTAAGTTGAAATATTTTGACCTTGGACAATGCAGCAATGGAAGGTACTAGAGAGAGTAACAGCTTGTAAAATGACTGGTGTTAGAGAAATTTGAGCCAGATCAGGGTGGAGGCAGGGGGGAAAGGTGTTGGCAAGTGAAACAGAAGTGGAAGGAGTAAATCTAAATGGGGCTCAGCTCAGCTGGTACCCACCACTGAGCCACCTCAGGCAAAGCAGGTTTCTCCTCCTGGCCTTGAACTCACTGTGCATGCCTAAAATTGCCCTGGAAAATAGGAGAGGTCCCTATCTCTTTATTTCTACCTGGGTAAAAAGAGTAAGAAAGTAGTTTTACAGTGTATGGATGACCCCATCCAGTCTGTTCAGAGTCCCATGATCATCATACCAACCACTGTCTGGAAGCTGCAGATTACCTTTATATTTGCAGTGATACCTTATGGCACTACCAACATTTTCTGTCTAACACATCACCTATTGGACTCCTCTCAGGCAGCAGACTGCACTAGCAGAGAAGAAGATTTCCATCCCTATTGGTGACATAAATAATGCTTGAACAGAGAGGAGCAGCTTCTTTTAAAGCACTGTGCCTGAGAAAGGCCTTGGACCAGGGTCACATTTTGCGAGTACGTTTCCAACCACTTGTACTGAAGGTGAAGTGCAGCTTCTCCTGCATCTTTAAAAAGACAAGAGTGAATCATCATCACATGAGCTCTTTGACAGACTCTAGGGGCTTTTGCTAAAGAGGACTTTGGGCTCTAGCTTCCAAATAGAAATTCTCTCTAAAAGACTTTTATTGGGACTGCTCATCTCTGGATGACAGTGAAGGTTGGAAAAGCATCCAGATGCTTGGCAAATTTAACAGACTGCATGGAGAGAGCCCTGAGCTCTGAAAGGCTCGAGTTAATCTAATACCTCATGATAATTAGCAGTGACCTGCCTATGTTATATGCTCTCATTGCATCTTACATCCGCAGAGATCTTGCACATCACTAATCCAGGAGAAAAATGCTGAGTTCTCCATCTCAGAGCAGTTTTCTTCAAGCAGAACAGAGGGAAAAAAGAGAGAGGAGGAGGAAGAAAGCTGTAGCTCTTGCTGAAATGAAACCTCATCCATTCTCTGAGTGCACATTCCTAACTTGCTTTCTTTGCCTAAATCTCCCTTTACATCACATGAAAAGTGAAACCTCTGAGATCTGGATTCAGTCCCAGGCAACAGGGAAATCCACTTGTAGGTACTTAAGTTGTACACTGAATTAATTCAACAAGAGTCAATAGTGCAAAAAAATCTCAATGCCCAATAACCACAGGTCAAACCACAGTAAACAGATCTGAGCTCTGCTGCACTTTCCTAATGACCCTCTGGCTAAGTTAAATTTTCCTCTTCATTGCTCAAAGACGGTGAGTAATGCAGAGAAAGTGATATATCCTGGCATGTGGAAAACACTTTGGAAATCCCCCAAAAATGGTTATTTCATTGTCTAAGTGAAAACCATTCTAAGCACTATTGGAAAAATAGGCCTTTGTGTCAATCTGACTGATCTCATGAAAACAGATGTTACAAATAGATTATTTAACTTTTAGTAACTCAGTTATTTAGCACTTTTATTCTTGTTATTAATAATATTGGGATCATTGTTAATCCAGGATCTTACTTACTTTTGTGCCATTAGGATTAAGTCAGACTGGAATTCCTTTTTTTTTTTTTAACATGTGGTAAAAATGGCAGTTGTTGCACTCAGACAAATCCTAATGGACAAGCCATAAGAGGTGAGTGCCAGTGCCCTCACAAGTGCAATTACTAATGGAAAAGACTGGAGAGCTGAATGGGATCAAGAAGCTGTGCGTGAAAGTGGAAGAGAGGATTTTGAAAACAACACATTATTTCAGCATTAGTCATCAATATGCATAATTTAGAGCTAATCAATAGTGGTAATTACAACTCCTTACTGATCTAACCATTATCAGATGGTAATATTATATAAATATCCATGTTATTGGAATGGATTGCCATTATTATTCACAGCTGTATTAATTTTTATAGTGGCAAAATGGTCAAAATCCTTTTCATCCATGAGTGGCATATTAAAACTTTAGTTTTGGTACAAAGAGATCTGCTCCATTCATCTTAACATAATTCAGCTGCTGATGAATTTTCTGATTACTTAACCCTAAAGAATTACTCCTGCTAAACTGCCATTTTCTCTCCTCTAGTCACAATCTGCATTTCAGAACAGCAGGACAAGCACTGGGAGGTGTCAAGCATTTATAATTTGACTTCAGTGAAAGTTACAGATGCTCGATACTTTTCAGGTCATGAGCCACCGTCTGCTTCTCCAGCTCCTGGAACACTAATGCTGTCCATTGTAATTTGAGTTCACTTTCAAATCATGGACTTGATTGTCAATTGCTGGAGTTAATGGCTGCCTTGCCATTCATCCCACATGGGCAAGAGAGAGCTGCATGCAAAGCATAACAGAGATTTATTTTGCATTATTTAATTGATATTCTGTGAGGGAACTAAGGAATAATAGAAGAGATTTTATATACAAGTCATAAAATTAATTTGCCAATAGCATGGGGCTGCACTTCATGTCCAGCTCCCAGTGACTCAGAAAAATTCTTGTGGTAAGATTTGGTTAGGCTTTGACCCAAGGTCAAGGATCCAAGTAAACAAAAAAATATTCATTTACCAAAAAAATAAAATTAAATACTTCTGTAAACAATTAATTAGTTGAATTATTCAGTAAAACTATCCATAAAAATTATAAAATTTTGACATAAAAAATCAGATTAAAATCTGAAGAGAGATAAATACATAAAGAAATTTTTCCAGTGCTCACATATGGCCATGTGTTTCTATGCCTAGAGCTTAGATGGTGTTTTGGAGAGGGTCACATGAATTTCAAATATTTATCTTTAGGGTGTACAGTATTTCTAATAAGTATTTTTTTGGCAAAAATACAGAGTTGCACTGATGTTTCAGCAAGGGTAAGATCTGATGCACCACTGTTTCCCAGCTGATCTATGTTTGCACAGCAGTTCTGAAACTTCCCAAATGGGCTGACCATCCAAGGAGTGGAGTCTGTGAGTCCCCCTGGGAATGAAGAGGCACTGAACACATTGTGGTTACATAGAATTGCACAAAATCTTCTAACTCCACTCAAACTGAAGTTTCATGCAGAAAAAAAAAAAAAAAAGATTTGACTGAGAAAATGTTGACATCTGGTAGCCATAAACCACTGTGTTCTGCAAAGCAGAGATATGAAGCAGAAGGAGAAAGGTAAATTAAATGTCTTGCATGATGTTACAAATGAAAAATAGTTCCATTAAGAGTTGAGCATTAAAGAAATCTCAGTGCTGAGGTGACAAAGACAGTGTACTACTGTCAAGACCACTGCAAGTTCACAGCTCTCTATTTATTGTATTTTTGGAAGGATTTTGATCTTGAGAGATCTTCATCACTTATAAATGAACTAGTCATTAGTAGCCTTTTGTGTATCTCCAGAGAGCTATCACAATTCTCATTAACCACTATATCTAAACAACTGAAATCTCCTGTTGCAGTGGCACGTGTTTTTAGGTCTGAATCCTTACCCACTACCATGTCCTAGCTCACAGAAGCAGAATAAAGCCTGAATAAATTAAGGTGAACCACAAAACTTTCAGCACTGCCTCAGTTAGTGTTTAGGATGTATACAAGATATATTGAACTCAACCATTCAGACTCAAAGATTCTTTCAAGAAAATAAGGCAAAAAGTAAAGGACTGCCACAAATTTTTCTTCTGAACTGACAGAACTGGGTTTTTTTCACCAGTTGTTGGTGATCTAGTTTATATCAGTCATTTGCTAGCTATGAATGTAATCATTTAGGTCAGAAAAGAGAACACAATAAGAAAAGTTTTATACAAACCAGTGCAGACAGCTATGGAGTTCTATCATGAAAAGCAGCTGTGTTTCTCGTTTGCTCTTTGCCATGGTTTCCTAAACGGGAAAAAAAATCCAGAAATGAGTTTTCACCCAATTCTCAGTTTCCACATTGCCCTTTTTCATGATTTATTGTTTTAGAGAGCGTGAAAACACTATATGTACTTAATAAATGAAATAATTTTGCTTCTCTCAGTCTTATGATTATCCTTTATTTTAGTTAGAAATTTAAACCGTATCCACACTGAGTTAGAGAACAGGTCCAGCCTGCTGAGTCCTGTCTGCAACAGTGGCCAGTAGCTGCTGTTTATAGAGAGGTATAAAATCAGACTAAGATCCAACAGTGTTTTCCCTCACACACATTCCCAGTTTCCAGAAAAATATAATGTGTTGCTTCATACTCATCTTTTTGCCCAATTTTTTCCCTTCCTGCTAACTTGAAGGATTTTATGAAGCACTATAACTGCACAATCACTGTCCTCTTTTATGGGCACAGACAACATTTCCCCCCACCCCCCTCTTTTATTACATTTATAGGCTTTGCCTGCCAAGATACTTTTATGGCAGTGGAAATGATTGCCTCCCTCTTGATAAAGTCTGGAGTATCCCTTGGTGCTCCATATAACTTGTCACAGTGCTCTCAACAACAGCTCCTGGTGTGTTCCTGAGCGACTGACACTTGTACCAGCTCCCCTGATGTGCTGCCTGACGTGGCAGAGAATATTCTGCTTTACAGCATCTCCCACACAGGGCTCTGCACCACTTCCTTCCAATGTCTGCTCTTGCTTTCTTCACTTGTCTTAACTCCTGGGCTTTTGCCTTTAGAGACAATGAAAATTTATATGTTTGCTTTGCACAGTAACTACACGAACAATTTAAAGAAAAACATTTCCTTTGCTGCCTCACATTTCTTTTGTGTGTTGTGTGCGGGGTATATCCCCAACCCTTTTTTTTTAATGTAACTGGAAACCAGGCAAGTTCACCTCACAGTATCTTGTACAGAGCAGCCTGCATTGTTGCAAACTCTTGGCTTTCCATTCAGCACAGCCTTGTTGCCTGGTTCATCTGCATTTCCAGCTCACAGAGGATTACAAGTGTACTTTCTGTACTGAAATGTGGGACCTAAAGGCAATAAAAGACCAGGCAACGGTATAAAATTGATTCTTCTTCAGAGATCTAAATGGGAAAGAATTATTGAAGATACTTTTAGGGCCCCTTGCTGAATCATCAAACTATTTTGCAGTGGTAATTGAGACAGCATATAAATACTGCATAGATATCTCTTCAGGCCCTCTTCATAGAGCAGTTGTATTCCATTAAAGTGCTTTTCTTGTACAGGTTAATCTCTCAAAATAAAAGTGGAAAATACAGCAACAAAGCAAGATGATATTTTCACTACTCAATAAACCTCTCTTCCCTTGTCTGTAAATAAATGATTCCCAGAGGCACCCTCTCCAGGGCTCCTGAAAACTCAAAAGGGCAAGGAAAGGAATTAAAAAATATCACACACTGCTGCTCATAGTGTTTTTTAAAGAAAAACAAACAAACAAACAAACCAGCACATCAAAGGCTGTCCTGCTTTATCCTGCATTTACATGGTATGAAAATTAAATCAGATTTGGATCCAGTCTACCTGTGGGAGAACACTCCTTGTACCCCCATTGATTGACATAAAGGTGAAAATAACCTCCCCATTGATGTGAAGCAGGAAAACTGAGGGGTTTTTGAAAATGTGAATGACAAATCAGGCTTAATGACCAGGACAAATCCTAAATGTGAAGAGGGCACAGAATAAGTGCATTATCACCCATTGGAATTTTTTGCACATTCCTAATTTTCATTTTTTCTTGTCCTGTGATTTTTTTTCCCCCAGTTCCAGAACGATATCTACAGCAACTGAACAGCATCTGATTTATTTTGGATACTAAGACAGTGTAACTACCAGTGACAAAAATACATTCGCATTGCAGCTGCACACATAGGAAAGTATTTCAACACTCAGAGCTGGATTGATTTTACATTATATGTTAAAAAATACAAACGTCTCTCCTAAGGGAAGTGAAATCCTGAAGTTTAATGGCTACATTCCTGCAACGGGGTGCTTAGACAAACTGCTTTTATTCATAATATATCTAACTATATATACTATCTGTCATTCTGTTTTGACATCTTTGTTCTTCTCTTCCTGTTCCAAACTGGTGTACTGCATATTTTTCCAGACAACTGTTTCCTGCTCAAGAATGGGCCTTGTATTTCCTCTCAAAAATGGTGTTTGAAGGAGTTCATAAAATGCTTTGGGATATTTGAAGGATGAGAGGAACTATATAAATCTTAGTTCTTATTAAAAGAGCACTGAATGAGTTGTCTAGAGTATGTGGTTTGGATCTTTCCTGTAAATCATAGAAACCTGCATTACTGGTCTGCTTTACTGTAGATGAAACAAGTGTTGGATGACACCTTGTATTTCACCAGCTGCTTTCCTGCAATTTTTCAAAGAAAGTAACACAATATATGGTCCACCTGCTGTGAGAACATCTGAAATACCACAGACAGTAAAAAGCCTCTGACTAAAGTTCTTCCAGAGAGTGTTTTGTTGATATGCTTTATGGCATATACATATACCTTACATTTAACATATACATAACATATACCTTACTCAGTTTTCAGATACTATGTCTAGTTTCCCAGGAAAAAGAACTATGCTTATATCACTATTAATTTTTTTATGTGAATGGGAATTCAATGAGAATATTATTTTAAAATTTTGTTTTCCTTTTGTTTTAGGCTTCTAGATTTTTTAAATTTTAATTTAAGTTTCCACAAAGAATCAATCAGAATAGCCAATACCATTATTAACTCATTGCTGTCAAATACAAATTTAGGTCCTCCAAGAGTCCAAACAAAGGACTAATTTTGTATCCTTCACCTATGTAAATAAATTGTCAGATGTTGGTGGAACTAATTGCAAGAGCATTGCTTTCTGCTTTCATCAGAACTTCAAGGCCTGATTGAAGCATGGTTGACACACACCACTGTCTTCCAATAACATTCTTATTTCAGATCCTGATTTAAAAAGTAGTGTCCTCTTTGAAGAGTGTGAAGGAACTTTACAAGAATTAATTCCCATAGTGACCTGGAAGGAGGCTACAGCCAGTTGCAGCATGGCTTGGTGGTTCATCTGCTAGATCCTCATCAGCCACATTTTTCATAACCCACACAATTCTCATCATTAAATTCAGCTCAATTCCCTACAAGCACTCTGTGCCTTTGATTTATACCCACAAAGCAGACACTAATTGTGCTGTATGTACACAGTGGAACGGGACTTTAAGGGATAGGTTTTTAGTAACTCTTATGACACCTTTGTAGTTAGTGCAGTGTAGCAGGATCCTTTTTAAGATTGCTTTGTTTAATTATTTAAGAGCCATTATGGTAACTGGATATACTCTAACTGTAATTTATTAACTCATACACTTGAATTATCCAAGTCTCTACATCCACTTCACAAAATTACAGAGGAACTAGAATAAGATAATGGTATTGAAATGCTACAGAATATTCCCTCTGCTGAGAAGCAGAGAAGCTCTCTTATCTCTCATAGCAAAGGGGTTCATAAGCTTTTTCAAACTATGCACTAAGAGTACAAGAATCATTTTATACTAGCAGCAGATGTTCATATAGACACTATTAAGAAAATGTGTGCATTTTCTATATATGTATGTGTATGTATAAGTAAATATCTACACAAATGTATGTAGGTATTTACATAGATAAGTCTTCAATCTAGTACTACAACTTGCTTCCCTTTTTTTTTTGTAAAAATAATACTACATCAATCTGTTCATTCCCCTTTCTCTGCTCTTCTGAATATGCTTCTTCATGCTTTGATCCTTGTCTCTTTCCACCTTGTGCTTTCTTCTTGTCTCCACATTTTATCTAAGTTTGGCTGTTGTGCTAGAAGTTTCTTTACTCACTGTAAACAGTCCCCATTCCCCTGCATCCTCTTCACCACTATCCTCTGTGCACACTGCTTGTCTGCCTTCTGCCTGCCTGCATGGGACATCCTTTTCCTCTGGAAAATGACAGCTCTGGGAGCAGCACCTTGAGAGTGCTCTGATAGAGTGTCTGCTCTTGCCATCAGCAGCTGCATTATCTTCTTGCCATTTGGGCACTTTTGAGCAGAGCTGTCATTTGCAAAAAGAATAGAGCACATGGAGCAGCAGTCCAAGGAAAAACCATCTAGACTAAATCATGTCATCAGCTAGCCCCCTGAAAGCCATACCAGGTACTCACAGACCAGCTCAGGGGCATAAATTAATTGGGAACTGCCTAGAAAGGAAAATTTTCAGCACTCTGGATTCTTATTTACATCAGTCTCTTCAACAGAATATTGCTTTAGTTTCAGCATGTATCTTTCCTAAGCTGAGGTGTTTCCCACAATTCTGCTGTGCTCCAGACAACAGGTCATAAACATCAGGAATGTGAAGCAGAGCAATTATTAGCCCTGTATTCTGGGCTGCAGCAACCCTGCTGTTCAAATATACTGGCATAGGACAAAAAACTGATAACAGTAATTCTACAGAGCTTTTGAGCCAGGAGAAGAAGAGGATTGCGAACAATTACTGCCTTGGAGGCTCAGATGTTCTAAAGCAAAAAATGGGGAGAGCTCATAATTTACCTGGACTGACCACTTTTGCAATAAAAAAAAAGTAATTTTCTCTAAATTAAGAGCCTGCCAAAATAGAAAAGTTAAGACAGGCATGCCTGAAAAAGATGGTTAACAGATACAGAATGCTTTCCTGTGTAATCACTAATGCACAATATCCCTCTTACACTTAACCTTTATGTGCTACCAAAGGACAGCATCAAGATTGTCCTTCCAGCACATGCCTGTTACTGAAAGCTTTTAATATCCTCCTTCCATCTCCATCAAAGCCAAGATATCAAGAACATAGAAAGATTTACCCACTTATTAAACAGCGCTATCATGTCAGGCAATATGTTCTTTTCTAGAGGGCACTAGTGAATTGAATGTGCAAGAGAGACAAAGTGTCTAACAAAGAGAAAGCTGCTGCAGGACAAGCATTGCCTCTCCTGTCCCAAGAAACTCGACTAGCAAGGAAATCTCACAGACTACAAACCAGAGCAAACTGATGACAGCAAATGAGGCAATGGAAAAATCACAGAAATAAAGGTGTAGAAAGAGACTTGTGGACATGAACTATTTTGTTTTGGTTTGGGTTTTTGTTTGGTTTTTTTTAGTTGTTTTTAGGCTTTTATGCCTTTTTTTTTTCGTTTTCTTTTTTAGTTTTTTAATATTACATCAATAGTAAAGAAAAACTTCATAGAATCATAGCTTCATAGAAAAGTTTGGGTTGGAAAGGACCTTAAAGATCATCTACTTCCAACCCCTCTCCAATGGGTAGGGATGCCACACACTAAATCAGGTTGCTTAGGGCCCATCCAAACAGGCTTGAACCTCATACAAAGTTGCTTGCTGGATCCAACTTGGGATCTAATTGCTTTGATTACCTGGCTCAAGATGAACTTGACTCTCATTTCCTCTTTCTCTGCAATGTGGACTTTGAAAACCAGGTCTCACTGTCATGTTTCACATAATCATTGCCCAAACGTGGTGCACACCAGACCAAGTACAGAACACAGCTGAAAACCAGGCCCTGAAGCAGTCACTGCTGTCACAAAACCACAGAATATCCTGAGCTGGAAGGGACCAAGAAGGATTATTGAGTCCAACTCCTGGCCTTGCACAGGACACCCCAAGAGTCACACCATGTGCCTGTGCTCATTGAGCTCTGTCAGGTTGGTGCTGTGACCACTGCCCTGGGGAGCCTGTTCCAGTGCCCAACCACCCTCTGGGGGAAGAACCTTTTCCTGATATCCAACCTAACCTCCCCTGGCACAGCTTCAGGCCATTCCCTTGGGTCCTGTCACTGAGAGAAGAGATCTGTCTCTGCCCTTCCTTTTCCCCTTGTGAGGAAGTTGTAGCTGCAATGAGGTCCCACCTCAGTCTCCTCAAGGCTGAACAAACCAAGTGACCTCAGTCACTGCTGGTATGGATTCCCCTCAAGGCCCTTTGCCATCTTTGCAGGCCTCCTCTGGACACTCTCCAATAGCTTTATATCCTTATATGCATAAGAACATGAAATAAATATCGTTATATAACAACAGGTATTTAACAATGTGGGAAAGCTGTCATCAGGGATGGTTCCAGTGAGAGAAAACACAACAAAGAACTCTCCCCCAGCAATATTCACACATCTTTATTGCACAGCATAGATGCATGCACCCATACTGACACAGAGAGGTCAGAATGAGCCTGTGTCCAGCTTAACTACCCCACAGCTTCAGCATATGACACCTGCACTATCTGGGGACACCAAACAGTGAAACAGTCAGGACTCCATTCCTATGCTGGTAACTCTCATCTACCTCTGAAACTGCTGCTGGTACAGATTCACACTGCCTCATGTTTGTTTCCTGTCTTTAAAGCTGTGTCTAAATCCATAATTACCAGCTGAGGCATAGTTGTGACTCATACAGACAAAAGCCACCAGCAATTCCAGGCTCTTCAGTTTCTGAAAACCAACCTGAGACATGCTACAACCTACAAAATCTCTCCTCACCTCTGCAAACCTCTGCTGATTGGAGGATACAGGGGCTTGGCCACATTTTCAGAGAGAATTCCACCCAGAAAAGAAAATATGCAGCCAATAATGTATGGGTGCATGGCAGCCATGAGTTTTAGACTTCCATGTTCAAAATGGTTACCTAAAATGGGGCCTGCAACTTTTATAGGGCCTGGAGCATTCAGAGCAGGCACTTTCTAAAGGTCATATGAGATCCCAGGTGCAGTACTAAGGTGAGAAAGAAAAACATCAAAGAAACCCCCAAAGCTACATTCCCAAAGTGAAATACACTTTCATTTCAGTGGAAAACTAAAATATTAATATTTTAAAAAATCAGAATTAATTACCTTGTTTATTTCATTTTCCAAAAAAAGGGAATTTTTTTCAGTCAGCAAAACAGCCATTTAATTAGGCTTTGCAATTCACATACAATTGAATAAAATACATGTAAAAAAAGGCATAACTGCCTCAACTCATTATACACTATTGTTTGAATGAATGCAGCTTGCCCCCATAGCCCCTTCACAGTGACTTTCCACAAATCATCTCTCTGAGGGACTGAGTGGGCTTTGTGCAGACAGGTCAAGTGGACCTGTGTGTTCTTGGAGAGTCTTAACACAAAAATCTAGTGCATGTAATTAAGCTAAAGGATACAGACTCATTAAATCACTTCCACCAAATGATGAGAAGCTTCCAGCAATCAGATTGCTCAGGATGCTGCTAAAGAATTTGCTCTGGATGCAAATTCTACTTGAGGAATACTTGCTTAAATGCCTTGTGCATCTTCTTTCAGAATCTTGCCAAGGAAGAATGAGAAGAAAACAGTGCATTGAAGTTTCCAGTCTGAGCCTCAATTACTGCAACTGTAGTAAAATAATCATATGAAAAATTCATAAAAAAAGCATCCTGCAAATACAGGTAGGGAGATGCCTGCAGCTTGTTGAACACAATAAAACGACGGTACTTGTGTGCATTTAGCATTCAAAATACAAAAGAAACAATATGATTTATAGCCGAAAATCAGCTGTGGAATGTAAAGGCGGCGGGGACGAATGAGAGAGGGAGCCACCGGGAGGCACTATTGCCACTCAGCAAGCGCGGAGCAGAGCCGCTCCTGCTGCCGCAGGTCCTCGGCCAGCAGAGAAAAGCCTCGTGTGCAGGTCAGGGACCTCAGCATCACCGCGCAGAAAATACACTTATTTAGAGGCTGGTGCATTTTAACCTACCTTGAATGGTGCTGAAAATGTTTGCAATAAAAATGATGCACGACTTTTGCTAGTTACCAGAGACTAAAGTGGTTGTGGGTTTGGTTTGTTTGTTTGTTTGTTTTATTGTACCGCATCATCTAACTTAATCCTGAATAAAAAAGAGGGCTGTCATGAACAAGCCGAACTCTTAAGGGATTATGAACGAACTTCTTGTACATTAGAAGTCTAGGAATGTCTGCAGAATGAGTACTTACCTTTCAAAACTGCAAATTGCTATGCAAAAAAAGGAAAATGAAAGTAATGGTAACATGATTCTCCTTGCAGTTGAAAAAACCCTTTAATTCTCTGTTTTATTAATTTTATACTGTATCAGTCACTTTGATTTTAATCTCAGAAGAAAAAAAAAAAAGCTGAGTGCAGCACAGATGAAAAATCAGAAACCACAGAAGCCTGAGACATCCTGTTCTTACACTGACACTCATCAGAAAATAAAAGTCTGCAAAATCCAACTTCTTTTTTCTTCCAGCTACAACTAAGTAAAATCTTATTTTTCATGTAATTAACAGTTTTTTGGCGATTTGAAGAATATTGTACATATTTTAAAACTCGGCATTCAAATATTTTGAAGTAACTTCGTAAAAAGATTTGACTCTCACTTATGAAGTATCACAGTCAGAGAAAGGTTTACCTAGTATTCTTGTCTCATGCATTTAATGTATTTTTAAATGTTGCCATAATCTAAAAAGATACAGTTTGTTTAGGTTTTTTTGTCATTTTATAATGAAAATTACATGAAAAATTACATTTAAAATAATACTTTATGATCTCTATTGATTCATATGCACAAGAGCTTAATTCATGAAGCAGATCACACATATAACATTTTGCTTTTTGCTGTTATCCACAATATTTCAGATGCAAGATATTTCCCCATTTTCATCTCAAGGAAGAAACACACCTTTTATTATTGATAAATGGTTTATATATTTATAAATGGATATCAGCTGCCTTGACTGCCCGACAACAATTAACACAGAAAAAAAAAAAGATCAGCTGATAGCATTAATTATAGAAATGCAATGCAAAGAACCCAAAGTGAACAATTTTAAGGCACATCATACTTTGAATTCCTTTATTCACCACACAGAACTCATTCAGAGAAACACAATGCACATGTCAATTGAAACTCCTCCTTAGTGCAGAGGTTTAATGTTAAAGTGAGTCTGGGAGGTTAATCCATGGGAATATCAGATCTTGTCTGGCAAATTTGCCTGTGCCAAGAGCGTGTGCTCAGGCAGCTGGAAACAGCTGGCTTAAATTTGCTTCTTCTCAAAGCCAGAAGAATGAAAATCAGCTCCAGGTTTGATAGTGGTGCTCCTGGGAGAGTGTTTCACCTGAGATGATGGTTATAAGCAGAAACTGGAGTCAATGACACTAAAAAGTTTTGATTTTATGGCACAGCCACACACACCTGGCTTGTGCTCTGCTGTGCTGTGTTAGCCCAGATCAGACAATGGTGGGCACCAGAGGAAGGTGGTTTGCTCCATGGGGTGCCAGCTGAAAGCTAATTGCTGCTCTGTCATAGCTTACCTTTGGACAATTTTCTCTGCCTTGGATCTTCATCTCCAAAAGATTAATTCTGTAATTATCACAGTATTGTACAGATAATTCAATTTATGACTGCCATGCTCTTCAATACTGTTGTAATGAGGCTCATATAAAAAACTTCAGAGAGGTCCTTAGAGCTATCCTCTACATAAGCTGGACAAGTAGAAATTACATGCCTCAGGTACAAGATAACCAGCAGCTTCAAGAAGAGCAAAAAATATCTGCTTATTTACTTATTTAGTTTGTATTGCTAGACAAAGGAAACAAAGAGTAATCATTTATTTCTACTCCAGAGAGAGAGGAAAAAAAAAAAAAAAGCTGAGTTCAAGAATGCCACTGAAGAGTAAACAGGCATTGGAATAGGCTGCCCAGGGAAATGGTGGAATCATCATCATCCCTGGAAGTGTTCAAAAAACATTTAGATGTGGCACACGGGGACATGGTTTAGTGCTGGACTTGGCAATGCTGGGTTAATTGTTGAAACTGATGATCTCAGAGGTCTTTTCCAGCCTTCAGAATTCTATGAATCTATGTAATATTCTGCCTGTTTTCTTCCATCTTTATGAAAAAACTTGTGAAATTATAGTCAAGTTAAATGTGAGATTCAGACCCACTTGTCTTTATGGGAGATTTCAACTTCCCAGACAAAACTGGGAATATCATCCTGCTGTGACAAACTGACAGATCTTGAAAATTCTTGAAGTTTGTAGGAGATAACTTCTTGTCCAGGTTCTCAGTGAGCCAACCAGGAAAGATGCCCTCCCAGATCTACTGGTTGTGAAAAGAGAAGGCTTCAGGTAGGATGTGATGGTAACACACATCTCTTGGCCACAGAGATGACAACATGGCTGTGTTTGAAATTTGCAGTGCAATGAGAAAAAGGGACAGGAGAGTTGCTACCCTGGACTTTAGGAGAGCAAACTTAAAGCTATTCACAAGCTATTTAGCAGAGTATTCTGGGAATCTGCTTTTGAGGGCTTGGAAGTCCTCAAGAACTGATCAGTCTTTAAGAAACACCATTTGGAAGCAGAGGATCTGGAAATCAATTGTGTCTTAAGTAAGTGGGAAAGAAATCCAGCTTGGCTGAACGGGGGACTCCTTGTGAGGCTCAGGAGGGAAAATAAACTGTATGATCTTGTAAGTGAGCTCAGGCTTTTCAGGAAGAATACAGAGTTTTGGATACTGTCCATCACAGCATCTTCTGGAGAAGTTGTCTAGCTATGGAAAGATCAGGTACATGGAGCACTGGGTGAAGAACTGGCTGAAGGGCAGAGCTCCAAGGGTTGTCACCAATGGTGTTCCTCTGGGGTTTTTTCTAGGGCCAGTCCTGTTCAATATATTTATCAACAATCTGGATGCAGGAGTTGGCTGTACCATGAGCAAGCTTGCTGAGGATACCAAAATGGGAGGTGTGGTTTGGTTTTTTGAGATGCAAAAGGTCTTACAGAGAAAAGTAGATAGACAGGGTAGTTGGGTAATGATTAACTGGATGAAATTTAAAAGCTGAAACTGTGGATTCTGCACCTAGGGTGGAGTAATGACTGGCAAAAGTCTAAATAGGGAAAGCAGTGGCTGTAGATTAGCCCTGCAGACAAGGATCAGCTCTCCAGGAGCCAGCAGTGAGCCCTGGCAGCCCAGAGGGCAAATCCCATCCTGGGGTGCATTAAACACAGCATGAGCAGCAGGAGAAAGAGAGGATTATCCTGCTGTGCTCAGGGTGGGAGCCCTGAGTGCAGGGCTGGGGCCCACCAGGTGAGGATGTGAAGGTTCATGACTGTATCCAGAGGGTAACAAAGATGGTGATGGGGCTGGAAGTCATCTGTGAGGAGCACCTGAGGGCTCTGAGCTTGTCTGATTGGAGAAGAGGAGGCTGAGGGGGCAACCTCATTGGTCTCTGACAGCTTCCTGAGAGAGAAGGGGAGAGGGAGGTGCTGAGCTCTTTCTCCTTGGATCCAGNTTCCTGAGGAGAGAAAGGGAGAGGGAGGTGCTGAGCTCTTCTCCTTGGGATCCAGTGATAGAACATGCTGGAATGGTTCAAAGCCATTCTTGGGAGGTTTAGACTGGACATGAGGAAGCATTTCTTTACTGAGAGGGTGGTCAAACAGTGGAAGAGGCTTCTTAGAGATGTGGTCGATGCTCCAGGCCTGTCAGTGTTTAAGGGGTATTTAGGCAATGCCCTTCAAAAAAACATTAAATTTTGGTCAGCTCTGAACTGGTCAGGCAGTTGGATTAGATGGTCTTGTAAATCCCCTCCAACTGAAATAGTCTATTTTGTTTAATTCTATTCTTGTGATTCACAGACAGGGATTAAAAAACAGCTCTGCCCCCACACTGCTCATTGTGCTGAGAGTCCCCACGAGTTTGCTTAGGAACCTGTGATGACCTCTGTGTGTGTTTTCATATTAACACTTATTAGTTAACTAACTGTAATATTAGTTAACAATATTACAGAATCCATTTTAAAAGCTGCCATTTCCAGCGTTGATGTCAGAGGTAACCTGCAGGTAGGAAATAGTTTCATTTTTTTATTAAACAATTTAATTGTTCACTTAGCCTAAGCCTTCTGGAGTTACAGGTAACCAGAACAGCTTTCTTGAACCAGTTGCACCCAGAACATCATCAGACAGCATTTAGGAGGTTATATTTTCAATGTTGTTATTACAAATTGAGCCATTCAGGGC
>VZRH01003984.1:724753-751863 GCA_013397555.1 Urocynchramus pylzowi | reverse complement strand
CTCTCCAGGAGCCAGCAGTGAGCCCTGGCAGCCCAGAGGGCAAATCCCATCCTGGGGTGCATTAAACACAGCATGAGCAGCAGGAGAAAGAGAGGATTATCCTGCTGTGCTCAGGGTGGGAGCCCTGAGTGCAGGGCTGGGGCCCACCAGGTGAGGATGTGAAGGTTCATGACTGTATCCAGAGGGTAACAAAGATGGTGATGGGGCTGGAAGTCATCTGTGAGGAGCACCTGAGGGCTCTGGGCTTGTCTGCTTTGGAGAAGAGGAGGCTGAGGGGCAACCTCATTGCTCTCTGACAGCTTCCTGAGGAGAGAAGGGGAGAGGGAGGTGCTGAGCTCTTCTCCTTGGGATCCAGTGATAGAACATGCTGGAATGGTTCAAAGCCATTCTTGGGAGGTTTAGACTGGACATGAGGAAGCATTTCTTTACTGAGAGGGTGGTCAAACAGTGGAAGAGGCTTCTTAGAGATGTGGTCGATGCTCCAGGCCTGTCAGTGTTTAAGGGGTATTTAGGCAATGCCCTTCAAAAAAACATTAAATTTTGGTCAGCTCTGAACTGGTCAGGCAGTTGGATTAGATGGTCTTGTAAATCCCCTCCAACTGAAATAGTCTATTTTGTTTAATTCTATTCTTGTGATTCACAGACAGGGATTAAAAATCAACTCTGCCCCCACACTGCTCATTGTGCTGAGAGTCCCCACGAGTTTGCTTAGGAACCTGTGATGACCTCTGTGTGTGTTTTCATATTAACACTTATTAGTTAACTAACTGTAATATTAGTTAACAATATTACAGAATCCATTTTAAAAGCTGCCATTTCCAGCGTTGATGTCAGAGGTAACCTGCAGGTAGGAAATAGTTTCATTTTTTTATTAAACAATTTAATTGTTCACTTAGCCTAAGCCTTCTGGAGTTACAGGTAACCAGAACAGCTTTCTTGAACCAGTTGCACCCAGAACATCATCAGACAGCATTTAGGAGGTTATATTTTCAATGTTGTTATTACAAATTGAGCCATTCAGGGCAGATAGTTCCAGAAAAATCTGAACTTTGACCAAATGAAACTCACCTACCTTCATTATTTGGAAGATTAATTTGCATAGGACTGAGGATTCTTTGTCCTTTTTCTTTTTCCCTAAAGGATAATATTTTTTCTACAAGCTGGTGGGAGTAGAAAGCTATAAACAACTGCTGATGGGTTGTGAATTGAATTGAATAGAACAGTCATCATAATTAATAACTTAGTAATATTCACTACAATGTCATGACCTGGCAGAAACTTTCATCTATAATTAATTATAGTCCTCATTTTGGATAGGTTTTTTTGGGTTGGTTTTTTTGTAGAAAAAGGAATGACAGTATTTGTGCTTATCTATTTAACTGCTAACATGAGTCTAATTTCATTAATAGTGAAATTTTGGGGTTGATTTGCAAGAATAAAAACACAGATGCATAAGCCCTGAAAAATACCTTAAAAATAACTAAAGATTTTCTTGCTTTTACCAAGGTGCAAAATTGTATTTTTTTAATATAATAATAAGTTAAGAAAATGTGCACTTGCATACACTTACTGTCTGGAAATTGCTGCCCATTTTTTTCCATGTCAATAATGTAGTAGCTGTTAGAGCTAAAAGACAGCCTTGGAGGACATTTGTTTTAAAATTTACTCCATGGAGAGTTCCTGGATTTATATGCTTTTATATGGGAAAGGGCAAAACAAAAACAATGTTGAAAACTAGGTTATATAAATAGAGCATGCACCTAGTTATGTACTATAAATCACGCAGATGAGTATTTTTAACTGGAGGAAGGAGACACAAGAACAATGAAGAAATATAGATGTTCCTAAACTCTGAGGTGATGATATTCTGTTCTGGACACACCAGAAATGCTCATAGACATTGAGCTTGCTTCTCAAAGAGAACTGATAAACTAGGAAAGGCCTCCCAAGGTGTTCCCTTAGGTTCCCTAAGTTAAACAAAATCAAAAGTACTCTTCAGTAAATACTTCTACTTCACATCTTTCCTCAAATAAAATGAATTATACAGAAAAATTGTTTATTTCAATTTGGATGCTTTGGAATTTCTGTTGTAATAAAAAGGACTTCTCTGTAAATGCTTTTCCTGTTTATTTATGTCATTTTTATCAACAAAAACAATCATCTCAACCCCAACATCTTATGTCCCCCCAAAAAAAAACCCACAAACCCAAATATTATTAGGTTGGATATGCTGAGATATGTTTAAGTTATTGCCTCTCTGCATCTTTCCACCCACAGAACAAACAGAATAGGAAAGTTTTCATTCCTGCAGGATTGATAGTGAGATTTTTTTACATTCATTATATACTTAGAAAATGGATTCTCTGGCTGTTTAAGTTAATTTTATAACTAAATTAGCTGTAGGATTTAGGAATAGTCATGCACAATTAAAAAGAAAAGTGCAAATACAAAAAAAAAAAAAAAACTACCTGAGGATATTTTTTGTGGTAACTCCATTCTTTACACAAATATGGTATTTTACTTTTTTTTTCAAACAGATGTAATTCTGTCTTCCTTCCCTCACAGCCCAAAGCATGAGCTCTGTCAGGATCCAGAAAATACGTAGAGCAGTGCCTAAGATTCAGACACACAGTCTGGAAGATGTCTTCTGAGAACAGTCAGGAGACATACTCAGAAGGACAAAAGCTGCCAAAATACATTTGTAACTTTTTTCTTTATAAAACCTGAGCTGCAGCAGTATCTGTCATTGTATTAGCCAGTAGCCACAATATTTACCCAGAAACTGTTGAGAACAAACTTGTATGCTTTGGGAAGATTTTCCTCTCTTGGAAAGCTACCCTAGTCAGCAATTCACTCTTTCACATCCATTCTCCCCTTGCCATATGAATCTTTCCTCCTTTTCAACACAGGCAAACACTTTTAATGTACCCACAGGCTACTATGTTTTGCATTCAGTAGACATTGGATTTAAACAAGAAATAATCTTGAGGGCGAGTTGAGACTCCAGGACTCCACACTCTAAATTCAAGGCATTAAGCACTGGTGTCAAAGGATTTCTGATTGAGTGTTAAACCCAGCAGGTTATTTTGCACAAGAGCATCACAATGATTTTAGAACAATTTTTTTTTCCATTTTTTAGATTAGACATCATCAGTCACAACTGGCTTTGACTCTGGACTCTGAGAAGGTTATCTAGGATGTCCTTAACAGAACTCTTATGATGCCTAAATTGCTGAAAGGACAGAAAAAATGGACTTCTCCCACACTCAGAGTTTTCCACTGAAAACTGCTGAGGTACTGGCAGTGCCCTAGTGAATCTGATTGTCTCAAGGGATCTAGTTCTTCCTGGAGCATTGCAGAGAAGGCATATGGTAGGCTCTGGCTTCCATTTCTTGGGACCAGACACCTAAAAAAAAACCAATGCAAAAAATCACTGCAGTCCTTTATCCATCTGTCTTTGGTGTGCTGGTGTGAGACAATTTCACTCCAAGTTCTTCATACTGGTGGAGTCCTACTTAACTGAAGTACTGCCATAGAAAATAGCTGAGCAGATCAGCTCTTCCTGGAGGATAACTTTGCTCACTGAAGCAGATGATAGTCATCCAGAAACTCACACAATCTTGAGAAAAGCAGGAAGACACAGAAGGTTCATTTCAGCTATAATTTTGGTGGCTCTCTGTTCCCATTATAAATGTGCTCATTAGAGTCCATCATAAGAGGCCTTCATGTATGTTTGAAGTTAAAACACCTACACAACCTTTTGCACAGTGAGGTCATAGCTGTTACCAGTTATGCTGGTACTTATTTTTATCTGCTCTCATCCTAGTTTGTTTATAAGAGGCTACCAAAGAACTGTAATGTCATTAAATACCATCCAGACATGAAAAGCTTGGTGAAGAACTTAATCCCTACAGAAAAAAAAATATGGCTAAGCCAGAGAGGAACAAGTATTTACATATTTTAAACATTTTTGAAATCACTAGCCTTACAGAGTAGACTTAATCTGTGAAAACAAATAATCTTATGATAGATTTCTTTGGGGTTAATATCAAGGAAACACCGAGTTGCCACTGGATGCAGCTCAGCCATTTAGAGGAGAATAAACATTGCCTGAAATCAATATATTTGTGTCCTTCACCAAGATAAGAAATCCCAATAATTCCAACCATTTTTGTCTGTAAAAGGAGATGGTGTTTTTCAGGGACTTTCCATAAGCTACAAAGAAATTCTCCAGGGATGGGAAAGGATTCAATTCAGTTGTGTAAGCACAGGCACCTAGTGCTACTAAATGCTAAGGTGTAGACAGATAGACAGACACATAGATAGATAGATAGACAGACAGATATATGTGTGTGTGTGCATATATATATATGTATGTACCTTAGGGAACACATTATATGTATACATTCCATACAGCTGCAGGTCAGGTGTGCTATTCCAGATTTGTCATGTCACATCATGTGTTTGGTCCCTGCCTCCCTACCAAGAGAATACTGTGTCACCTTTATTCTGAAAGAGAGCTCAGTCCTTGCTGTGCACTCGGTGCTGAAGCAAAGGTGGTGACCTCGCTGCCCACCTTTACTGATGGTCAGTAATTTAAATAAAGAAGCAGAACTACACCCATAATTGTCAGCAATTCTTTTATGCCCTCTATTCTCCCTCCCTTACCTCTGTAAGATGTGTTAAGATGTTATCTAGAAGTAATTATTTTTCATATACAAAATTTAAGCTATACATTTTTATTTCTCAGACACAGTTCATGCAAAACCCAGTTTAGAAATTAGTGTTTTGATTTAAACATCCATTACTAGGTTCAGATTGACAGCAAAAAGAATTCACTGAGAATTTCTAAAAAAAAAATGTCACACAGTTCTGGTGACCCTGTTAGAAAATGTAAGATATTGCTGTTTCACAAAGTAAATAGCAAATCTCATTTTCCTAGAAATTCTCCTCTGTTCAGATTCAACACACTAAAACTGTTCTCCAGTGGTAGGGCAACACCTGCCTGCAGGGGAGCATTGCAGGAAACTGACTTACACATTGTACTAGAACTACACCCTGCTGACAACAGAGGGGTATAAACAAAAGCTGTATCACCCCACTGAATATTGAAATAATGACATAAAACTGAGGACTCCAACTACTACTACTACTACTACTACAAAAAAAAGCAAAAACCAAAACCCCCAAACCCCCCAAAAAAACCACCAATCTTAACAAGAGCTCAACAGATGATTTATTGCATGTTGCTCTCAGACCCTATTATGAAGGAAATAATGAAACCCAAACCAAATAGTCCTATGTGATGTTGATTAAAAAAACATGTCTTCTTTGCAGAAAGAAATCAAAACACAGGCTCTAAACCCAGAGCAAAGGGACCACAAACAAGGTTATGGACTCTTGGTGCACTCTAAGGCTCCCTTGCTTGTGCCACAGTCTTTAACTGTAAGACAGTTTTACCACACACTACCAACTCTTCATCTCCTTTTTTTCCAGGGTGTTAATAAGGTTTAATTAGCAAAAATAACCATTTGCAGTAGAACTACATTTCCCAGAGCGGTTTTCTTTTTGCAAAGCAGTTATTTTTCAATACCTGTCAAGATCCATATAACAGAGAACTTTCTTCTTGAATCTTTGCAAAGCAATGGATTTTAAGAACCAATTGAATCAGTCAATGCAATTGGTATTGTAGAGCTGTTTTCAATTCAGGGTTTTCAGGTATTTGTAAGTGAAGACAAAAGATTAGGTTCTTACAGGGACCCTATCTTGTCTCAGCTTACTCCACTGTTGTATCTGTACAATGTTTTATATTATAACTGATTACTTCATAACAAAATTTAAGAGGAATAAAATTTTTCTAAGAATTTCGTCAGCCCAGGAAGTGTTAAATGACATGTGACACAGGACACATCTAGAGCTATATTGTGAGCTTTTTTGAGAGTGCCTTAAAGTTTTTTAAAACACACAAAGGGTTTTTTTAATATGAGATAATATTAATTTTCACATTTTTAATGCATATTAGCATTTATTTCTTCCAAAATTTCTTATATTGGTGCTAATGCCCTTTCTTGGTGCATTGGTTCTAAGACACTGGAGAAGCAGAAATGAATTCAAAATTTCAGGGCTTCTTTTTTCTCAATTTGGATAAAGAAACAAATTATAAATAGCAATAGCTGTGTGTGAGGCCTTAGGGTTTTGTGGGTTTTAAGGGTGGACGTTGATGGCTGTTTTTAAACCAGGTTAGAAATAATTCCAGTAAAGACTCCTGCTGTGTCAGCAGATCCGGATAAAAGTAATCAGTACAAAATGATGTATGGGTTTCTTTTCTTTAATAAAAAACCCATACCAAACCAAACAGAGCCCCAAAAGAAAGCAGAAGTTGAGAGCTCAATGTAAATAAGGAAAAGCTAGCTGCTGCTACCACAAATGAGTGGTTTAGGTTGTTTAAAGAATCACCAGCGAGGGATCAGCAAAAGCAGGTTTGATATAAATTTGCAAAACATGGCAAAGTTTGATGGCAAGGTTCACTCTACTACTTACTATATAAATAAAGCCCACAAATAAAAAATGGTTGAGGAGTAACCTATGAAGACTTCTGCTGAGACCAGGGACACAAATGGGTAAGGAGGGAAAAGAGTAAGGGATGCAATGGGGTAACAGAGATCCTCCTGTTGATTCTCAAGGTTTAGAGTGGATGCCCTTGCCAAACTTAGCTTGAGACTGGATCAGCAGTTTAGGTCTAAAGGATTTAGCATAATAAGATTACAGAAAATATTTTCCATATATAGGGAGAGGTACTATAGTGGCAGGTAAATTTAGGCTTTTATCTTTTGTTTGATATAAGAAAGGGTAACTGGGCACTTCTATAGATACCTAGGTTCCAAAAATATCACATAACTGTTCAAATTTTTTGGGTTGGGTGAATATTACCAAGCAAGATACAGGATGCATAAAATCACACCTGAAAAATTGGGATAAACTTTATTGTCTTACAGCTTCAGGGTCTTTAGAATCTCAGGTCCTGCAATGAGCTCTGTCCTAGCACACTTGCAGCCCCCCATGCTTTACATCAAAGGAGATGTCTGAAAGTGCAAGGGAAGGCTGTTACTGGGGGCATTGTATCCAAGTTTTGGCAAGGCAGTTCAGCAGATATTGGTTTTCCCTGGACTCTTTCATTGGGCAAACTGTTGGATTAAATGACCTTGTGGGGTCTTTTGCACTCTCCTTTAATTTGGTTCTATATCATGCAGCTCCCTGTAAGGTAGTGCTGTCTGTGCTGTCAAGAAAAAAAAAAAAAATCATGTTGATATTTTTCCTGCAGGTAAAGGACAACAGAATCTGGCAAAGCAATGTTTTATAAAGCTGCACTTGACCACTAACCTGTTGTGTTAAGGACATTTGAATAGTCTTCCATACTGAAAAACCAGCGAGACTTTACCACCGCTGTAGATAAATACCATAATCTTGAAATGAAAGCTTGTGTTTCTTTCACACATTCCCACTTCTATGCTTTAATTTGTCCCAGCCTACCTGAAGTGTTTTTACTGCAATTAGATCTGCTACTAGTGTAAAATTATAGCTGTTCTATTTCTGTGATATAAAAAAAAAGAAATAGAAATGTATCTGGTTATACTTAGCATTGGATATTTTTAGTATTGTTTCCTAATCTTGCTGTGGAAATCTAATGCAATATAGAACATAAGAGATCACATTATTATACTTATAGCTATAATATAAGCAATCAGGAATTAAAAAAACAAACTCAAACAATAATGGATATTAAAAAGATAATTATTTGTGTCGTTTAGAGAATAGTATTTGTTTTATAATACAACCATGAATATGGCACATTTGTGTAACACATTCTGTTTATTGAAAAACAAATCCAAGATGAGATAATTTTAACTGCATATGGCATCATGGGAACAGGAGATTTGTGGCAAAACACCAGGAAAAAAAATCACAGTAATGAATGAAAAAAATCCCTAGCTGAGAAACTTACAGCAAGGGACCCATTTGTTCTTTAGGATTGTTATGCTAATCTTTGTGACTTGCTGGAGCAGCAAAGTAGAGATTTTAGGATGAAGGCATCAATTACCAAACACTAATGCTATAAAGATATCATTAACTTCTCAAGGTAATTTCAAACACCCATTCATACCCTACTTTTCAAGCACTGCACTTTTACTTGAACACTGTAAGAGGTAAAACTCTTCAAAAGTCAATAAAACTTAACAGTTTCCTTATGAAAACAAAAGTGGTTTCCCTGGGAAATATTATGTTCAAATCCTCCACTAATTTGAAAAAAAGATAATAAAATATCTAGAGGCCCCTAAATAAGACCCAGATTTGAGATATTAGACTATTGAGGTATTATTTCTAAGGAAGTGTGTGCTTGGACACATTTTAAGCCTGACTAAGCACTTACCTGAGTTTACATTTGTGGATGTTCACTGCCAAAATAAGGCAGTGCATGAATAAAATTCAAACTATGGATTTTTAGTAACTTATTTTGACAAAATTTATTTCTCAATATAAGTCACATAACTGCATTAAGTCAGAATCCCAAATTATTAGGGAAAATGATGGGGAGAGAAATGAGGGAGGAACACTGAATCTAATGAAAATATTCCAGCAGGAAAGCAAAGACATATTTTTGCCTTAACATTTCACTTTATACATTGATCTATAATGAAATAGTCCTGCTTCTTACTTTCCCTCATTTTACAAAAACCTAATACATAGATGGAAGTGCTGTGATACTTGTGAATGGATGGTCAGGACTATTTTCTTTCAATTTGAGTTCTAAATTAAAAATCTGAAATCAGGCCATTATTACCTATTGAATTCTCAGGCACAGTTTATAGAAACAGGTGTTTGGGGGGTTTTGTTGGGTTTTTGTTTGTTTTGCTTGTTTTCCTAATGACTTCTCTTTCTCTTCTCACAGCCACATTTCCTTTAATATTCCCCAAAACAACAACAGCTCTCCCAACAGCTCTCCCAACTCTTCTTGCTTTATCTTGCAGTGCCAACTCTTCTTGGGGTGTCCTCTGCAGGGCCAGGAGTTGGGATCCCTTTGGGTCCCTTCCAACTCTGAATATTCTGTGATTCTATGACTCTGTCTATGTACTGTCTAAAGCTAGAGAACTACTAACTTAAATACATAGTCTGCTTACTGCAAAAATTTAAAGTAAATTTAAGTAAATAAACATTTTATTTCAAAATATAGGACCAAACACAATGATTAGAAGTTTCAATAGAAATTAATCTAAACTTATGTGACAGATTTACAGAACAGATTTCTTGTGAGATAAAATTCATAAATACAGAAGGTGACAAAACTCTGCCTTGCTATCCGAGGTATTTTTTTAAATTATTAGCATTTACCAATGTATACACAGCTGAAATATTTTTTAAAAACAATTGTTTTGCATATATCTTCTACCTGGCTTTGTGATATTAAAAAATTAAGCAATGAGATCCAAGTGCAACAGTCACATCAACATTGTGGAGATAGTATAGATGGGTAGGTTGAAAAAATTGACTTTAGAAAATAGACCTATTTTGTGTTATAAGTGCAAATGACATTATTTGAAGCTGGACATCAAAACACAACAGCCTTCTCAGGAACTGCTGGAGAGCTGAGCATACCTCTGACAGCAAAGGCTGATGTATCTCTCTGTTCCTTAACTCTTGGCATCACAAAAGATACTAAGAACAGGACGCTGAAAACATTTTGCACTGCTTGATCCTTCCACTGTGTCCTGGCAGAGTGGGTGCATGTATAAAATCCATGTTTTATTAATCCATGACTGATCTGCATATGTGCTTTGAGTAGGAGCTGAATCTTGCTGTCTTACATGGTGAGTAATGTTCTCACATGTTGCCTTGTAGAAGAGACAGAAGAAGCATGGTTCCATTTCCAAACAGAAAATGTTTTATGCCTTTGTTTGTTTGTTTCCCCCCCACCCCATTGCTTCTTTTGGGGCTCTCCTACAGCTGCTGCTTTGCTTCATAATCTCACTTCAAGTATGCAAGGTCACTTAAAAGCAGCATTACTTTTGCATTCACTTTGGTCTCAACATAGTCTGCAAAGTTTTCATGAACTATTCTGGCTCACTCTACAGCTTTTTAAATAAGATTTTTTATTCCAAGAGAAAAATGGACATTTTACTCCTAACCCTCCTCCCTCTTAAGAGAAGCTTAAGAAACACTTTTTATAAAACTGCTTTACTATTACTGTGTAGAGTTAAAGTTTAAAAGCAAATGCAATAAACCACCATCACCAAATGGCCTTTATATTATAATAACTTTAGTTTACTCTGACTCTCTGAGGATCTGAGCAGTCTGAACAATGTTATTTTCTGATATATTATCAGAAGAAAAGAAACTGCAGTTTTCATGCACAATAATGAAAGAAATAGGCCATGGGTAAATCAGAAATGAAATATTGCAGAAAATAGTGGCATATAGAAGATATTAAGGCAGCAGATTTATTTCAGGGTTGGAGTAGCTAATATTCTCCACCTTGGTTCCCGTTGGTAACAAGGAAAAAGGCACTGATATTTTCAAAGCTCAAGTATCCAGTAAACTCATGCAAGCAGGAAAACACAGATTGTAATTTTGAGTTGAGTTCTGTTTCTTTTTCAAGAAAACATCCCTATACAAAGATAAATGTTGGGAGCCACATCACAGTCTTAGCAAGACAACAGATAACTTATGGCTGATGAAGCCTTGGTAGTTAGGAAAGACAGTCTGTGAGAGACAAGCTTTTAATGGATTGAATATAGAAAGAAAAAATTAGCAACAAACAATTTCACCCTGTAAAAAGCTGTCCTAAGAACAAAAGAGAACATTCATTAGCACACAACACAATGTGCTAAAAGATGTGAAAGCAGGAAGAGGACAGGTATAACAGAGATAAGGGTGTACTGGATTTGGCATCACCCACGTTCAGAGCAATAAAAAATGTATGTGGGAGGACCTGATGCATCAAGGTTTGTAATACACATTGATTGTCCCAGTACCAGAGAAGGCAGTCACAAAGTGCTCAAAGCAAACCACTTTTGTAAGCATACTAGGCAAGAATATAGGGAATTAAAGAGTGCACAATTTTGCAAAGCTCCTAGCAGAGGAATTTAGCAATAATTGAAAAACATTCCTTTATAGCTACAGTACAAGATCAAGAAAGGATTACTAAAAAAAGTATTTATATTCAAATATGACACAAGAGAAAAAGATTACCTGGAAAAAGTTTTTTTGCCATGATAACTTTGATATCTTTTGCATCATTAGAACTATAGGAAGTGTGTATTAGCAAGTATGTAATAGAAAATGACAAAATCTAGATTTTTAACAAACACCTGTACAAAACAAATAACGGGCTGCAAAATCATTGCACCTTATTCAAAACAAGATTAGAAAAGACCCTTTTAATATTACAAAATGCTTCAGAGCAGAGAATACAAAGTTCATCAAGATGCCTACAGGCACATCATATGACCAAGGCACATGTGTGTGCAGCTCCAGGACTATGTGAACTGCTACAGCTGCCATTAGCAAAATATCTTGAGGAAAGAAAAAAAATCCTTCAGATGATGGCATACTTGAATATGATGACAAAGATGGTGAGCTCACTGCAATGTATTGACTCAATTACTGCACTAGAAATCAGAGAGATTGTTCTGATACAGTGTGCTAGCTTTTAAGACCTAGAAAGAAAGTAAAGTAGAATGATAAAATTTATCTGCTCCAGATGATGCAACCATTTTGTCCTATAGGTCTCATATATTCTGTGTACTGTGTTCTACCTTAACTTGGCTAATTACCTTGATTAGGTCCAAAAAAGGCCAAACCTTTGAACTATGAGGCAAAAGGTACAAAAGAGAAAGAGGTGAATTTTTAGAGAAAAGGTTTTGAAAACAATTTGTCATGGATGTTTTGATATGACAGAACACTCATATTTATTTTTTGATATTTTGAAGCACATGCAAGAAAGAAAGAAAAAAGTCACAGGAATATTGGAGAAAGGAGTGCAATGGTACTTTCATCATGCCTAATAGAAATTGGCAAGTAACACACTGCAATATTAAGGAAACCAGAACCCACTTAGCAACATGCTAGTCAGAATTGTGGTGAGTCACATCAGTCACTAAATGTGGCATTTGTGACAAAGCATTTCTCCAAACAGACCCAGCTTCTACAGGTCTTCAGCTGGGTGCACTTTAGTGAGTTGAAGTCTCAAATAAATAATGATTCTGTAACAGTCTGTTGTGGTCTGAGATTTAAATCAGGAACCCAGGAGTTAATCAGAGGCAAGGACTACATTAGAGGCATGTAAAGTCTACCACAGAATTGGAAATTACCCCAGCAGAGTGACAGACTGTGAATGCAGTGTCTTCTGCATCTGAGTGAGGGTGCTGCAGCAGGCACCCCTTGATCAGGTACCTTGTAGTAGATCCCAGCCACAAGGTTGATTTTGCCTAAATTACTGCCCACTCTGGTTTTTCTCCTGTGACAAGTGCTCCATCTATTCAATGACCACACCAAGCTGCCACTGACTGTGGTGTGCTCATATCCCACAAAGCCAACCCTGTCCTGGGCTGCATCCACAGCCCTGTGAGCAGCACAGTGAGAGAGGTGATTCTGCTCCTCTGCTCTGCTCTCATGAGACCCCACCTGCAGTGCTGCATCCAGCTCTGGGCTCCTCAGGACAGGAAAGATATGGATCTATTGCAGCAGGTCCAGAGGAGGCCACAAAGATGGTGACAGGTCTGGAACACCTTCCCTGTGAAAACAAGGCTGAGTGAGTTGGGACAGTTCAGCCTGCAGAAGAGATGGCTCTGGGGAGACCTTATAGCTGCATTTTGGTACTTAAAGGGGGCTTACAAGAAAGATCAGAACAAACATTTTAGAAGGAGCTGTTGTGATAGGACAAGGGGTAATGGTTTTTAAGTAAAAGATAGTAGACTCAGACTAGATATAAAGAAATTCTTTACAATGAGCATGGTGAAAACACTACACCAGCCTGCCCAGAGAGGTGATAGATGCCCCATCCCTGAAAACATTCAAGGTCAGTTTTGATGGGGCTCTGAGCAACCTGATCTAGTTGAAGATGTTCCTGCTCATTGCAGGAGCAGAGTTGGACTAGATCACCTTTCCAACCCAAAGCATTCAATGATTCCATGGAAATGACAAACATTTAGTTGTACTTGTAATATTTGGAACAAAGGCTTAATAGTGAAATTACTGCTCGTAATCACACTGCTTGGTATGTTGATCCAACAAATAAAGAAAATGTAAGTGGATTAATTTGTACAGAATTTGTATTTCAGAGAGAGGACACAGCTCAGTTTCTGCCTCTTTACACATGGTCCCCTCACATCCAGTTGGTCCAAGAAAGTGAATCTCACTCCTGAGAGGGAAGATACCAACACATCCTAATGCTTCTAGCACATATGAGTATTAATTTTGGCACCTACAATTTTAGCTTATAGATAGATACATTGTCAGGTCAGATAAATGGTGCTTAAAAAGGAGCAATGGATATTAGTCTGACATGGTTCCTGACTGATGTCCACCTATCAAACTAACTTCCTGAGACTATCACATGCATTAAACAGCAAAGTAGATGTGTACTGTTAGAGAGAAAACACATTTAAGTCATGAGTTTTAAAAGTTTGGACTCATGGCTTTTCAATAATCATGAATCCTACAGCTAATACTTACCAGGCAGCTCCTTGAGCAAGGCTGCTTTTCAAGCTCTGCATACATTTCAGCAGTAAGAAAGCAATCAATCCTTAAGAAGATGGAGTTTCCTGCCTTTCCTGGACAGTAAAAGTGATGATTAGCAGGCTTTTCCCAGCTAACCACATCCTGGGCTGCTTTCTAGGGCCCAAGGCTTGTAATTTCCCATCCTTTCTGCCCTTGTCTTATTTTATTGCATCCTAGTGAATTTCATTGGAGAAAACAATATCCTGCATTTGTAATGCGCAGGTTTGAGTTTGAACAATAGGGTACAACATGGATAATGTTATAATTCCTATATTATTACAGACCTGGAGAAAACCAAGTCTTCAGGCTTCCAGTAAGTCTTTCTCTGTTGAAAGCCAGAGGGAATTGGTATAATATGGGAAGAAATACTGTGGTTTCTTGAAACACCAAATGTTTATTTAATCAGTTACCAGGGAGAATATGACTCTTTCCAAGAAAGGTGCATTGTTTTTTACACAATTTGTAATAACATAACTACCTTTCTGTCTGATGTCCTGCATGCTTTAGTATAACTTTAAGTACATTTAGGCTTAAATGGAAAAATAGGGATTTTTTTGCTCCAGGTCACTCAAAAAAGATAACACTCCTACATATTGTTCTGTGTCAAGAGTTGTATGTGCCTGCCTGTTCCACAACAGATGGCTGCATTTCAGTACTTTTATATAGAAGACATATATGGAAGGTTGAAAAAAACATTCGTTTTAATTCAAATTCTTCCAGCTGCTTGTATACTTTAGTTCTAGCCATTGAGCTTGATGTCATGCAAAAGAATTTTTTAAATAGAACTTTGCAAATTTGTTTCTGTTCATTTTGGATCAAGATTTATTTGGAATGGCTGTACAGAGAGTATAAATCAAGTATGTTTCATGTTGTAACATACCAGACACTGTTTCATGGGGTATTGCAATCAGTGAAATACAACAAGGAATAAGATACCTTAAAATATAGTCTTTTGGTTTTCAGGGTGAAAGAGCACTTGCAGTTCTGAGAAGGGAGCCTTAACCTCTGCTTCCGAGCTTTGAGTGAGCATTTCTCATGCTGGTTTACCTTTTCAGAGCTTTATTCCTTCCTGTATTGCAAGATTATGAGTAAGACATATCCCCGATTTTTTTTTTTTAAATGAAATACAGAAGTAAAAATATGGATATTCAATTCACAGATATAAGAGTGTTTTTAGTGGTCTTTTAAGTCAGGATCATCAAAGTTCCTTATCGGCTTATCCAGTAAACATTGATTTAAAATGCTACTTTATGAGTTTGGCTTCAGTGATTTAGTAATTTTCCTCTGCTTTGCCCTTGTGCTCTGTGACAGAGAAGAGCTGGTCTGGCTTCCTCCGGGCTTTTGTCACCCAAGATTCATTGATGAGACACCTAAGGACTAATAAAGAAGCGATGTAAAGTCTCAAAGCTAAAGAACAGAGCGAATCATGACCTAGTATAACAAATGCATCCTCTGAAAAAACAGGAAAATAGGTTTGAGAAAGGTCTTTTAAACTTTGCTTCTCTTTCCTGGTTTAGAACAGGGTGAATCCCAAACCCACTTACAGCCGCTCATCTGGGCAACTCATCAGAAATACGGTTTCCTGGCTGGTATTTATAAAGTGATTTGTATTACTAGAGGGACAGGTACAGAACGCTGGATAGAGGACACCGCTGTTTGTGGGAGGGAAAAAGAAAATAAAATCGCGTTTGCACTACTTTCAACACAAGGTCTGCCTTTTTCCCTAAGATCTGAGACGGACGGAGAGGACGCCGTCCTGGACCCCCGACCCCTCTCACAGATCCTACGGCCCCGGCGAAGGCCACGAAAGGGACTCGTGTGTCGGAAGGGTCTCAGAGGGGTCTGAGGGGCTCTCTCTGCTCCAGGCACAGCGCGGCTCCCGCTCGGCTCCCGGCGCGGAGCCCCTCTGGGAGCGCCCCTCAGCACCGGCCCCTCACCGACCGCGGGGAGGCGGGGCCAGCAGCATCGACCAATGAGAAGCCGTGGCTCATCTCTGACTGACAGGACGCGCCATCCAATAGAAGCGTTCACTTGAGCAAGGCGGCGACTCTCGGGGGCTCTGCTGTCTCCGCCCATTGGAAGGAGCTGGGGTGGGGCACCGCGCCTAGGCGGGGCTAAAGGCCGCTGGGGGCGTGGTCTGGGCGGTATATAAACCTGGTGCGGCGCGCTTTCCGCGCTCAGTGGGCGCAGTGTCGCCGGCGGTGCTGCTGGTATTTTGGGTCTGTGCGCAGCGCCTGCCGCCGCCTAACAATCTCTGTTTTATTGTGTGCGCGGCCCCGCTCTTGCCTTGGTCAGCGGCTCCCGGGGCGCGTCTCTTCCCCGTCTTACCTCCTTGTGCGCGTCCGCCGAGTGATTTGTCCGCGCCCCTTGCCCGCTGAGGGGGGGTGTCCCCCCTGCCCGCGCCCCTTTTCTCCCCCCTCCTGGCCGGGGGCTTGCGGCGCTTCCTTCTGGATGCGTCCCCGCAGCCCCGGGCGGGAGGCGGCCGGGGGGAAGCGCTGCCTCCGAGGATTTACCGCTGCCTGGGACTCGGACTCGCTCCATCCCCGCGGGCGCACCCGGCGCCCCGGCTCCGCTGCCGCTCCGGGCCGCCGCTGCCATGGACGAGAAGTACCTGCCCGAGCTGATGGCGGAGAAGGACTCGCTGGACCCGTCCTTCACCCACGCCTTGCGCCTGGTCAACCAAGGTGAGGGGCGGCGGGGCGGAGCGGGGCGCCTTGTCCCGCGGTGGGGACGGGCCGGAGAGAGCGGCGGCCGCCGCGGGTGCTCAGCCGGAGGTTCGCCCTCCCTTATTGCACCGCTTGGAGGGGTTTGTTGTGCTCAGGCTCCCGGTGAGGCTCTCGGTGCGGGGTTCCCCCTTGCCTCGCACCGCCTGGCGGGGTTTGTTGTGTTCGGGCTGTCGGTGTTTGCCGGCTCCCGGCGCCTTGCCCTTCCCCTGCCGGGCAGCCGCGCACGCTGGGTGCCTGCCCTCATCGCCCCTCTTCCATCCGTGCTTTCTCTGCCGACGCTCACTACTCCAGCCATAGATTATGCCGAGTTGAATGGCTGTGTCTGCTGTGCTCTGCTCGGGCTGCATGTCAATTAAAACCCCAGAAGGTTTTCCTATTTTACTCTGCTTGTGAACAATGAACAGCCGATTGTTTACATGTGTGTGAGCCTTCTTAAGAACGAGCCTACTACCGACGGCCTTTCCTAAAAACTTTGGGCTCTGTGGCTAAGATACTAACGAACCAACAATACATTTTAGTAAATCTTTAAAAAAACCACAAAGCATATTTTGTTTTGCAATTATGTAACTCAGGATAATAAATTGCTCCCACCCCTTCTGCATCTGTCAAGTCAGATGTGCTTTAAAGTGCTAGCTTTCTGTTTCAGTGATGCAGTACTGACTAGAAAAGTCATTCTGTGTGAATTAAAAGTATGATTTAATGAACATTTAGAGATACTGTACAATTGGCAGGCGACTTTCAAGTACAGCTCTGGAGAGACAAATGCTTGATCTAGTGCTTAGGATGCTCAAGTGAAATAAGCTATGAACTGATCCTCTAACATACCAAACACAGTGATAGATAAAATTATTTTGGCTTCAATTGCAACGATTACAAAACCGTGCTTGGTGTACTTTGCATCCTATAACAGGAGCAATTTTAAGTTGATGTGGGTTCTTCTAATGTGTTGTAGGTTTTGATGTGTAATAGATGCAAATGCCTGTCTCAGAAGACAGAAGATGATTTACTGTTGTCTGAAATACTCCGGAGTTAGGGGTAGCTGTCACAGTTTCAACTGTGGAATGCTTATGCTAAGTGAATTGAAGGTCCATGTCCATGGGTGGTTGGTGTTTTGCATATTTTTCCAAACTTTGAATCTGTAAAAATGTCCATGTTGATTGTGGGAAAAGGAGAATTATGTTAAGAAAAACCAATTATTTGCTGTGTTTGCTGTAAATGAAAAAAACTTGTAAAAATTAAACTTGATGGCTACAAAATATTGAAGTTCCTCTCCAGGTAGTGAAGAATCTTTTAGCATGTGAAAATTATTCCAGGGAGTTACAGAACTATGTGATTTACTATTTTGTAAACAGTGTTAAAGAAAGTAAATCTGTCCTTTTGACTGAGTTTATGATATTTTTTGAGATTCTCATTGAAGTGGTAATTTGGAGGACTGATGAAACTTTTGCATTTCATCAAGGTATCTGCATGCATACATTCAGCTCCAGAAAACAACCCTCTATTGTCAGTGTAAAAATGTAGATGTATGTGCATCCAATCTCTGTAATCTAGTAGGTGTCTTGATTTTTTGTTTACTTTGAAAGTGAAGTGTTGGATTATATCTGAAGTGTTTCACATGTTAGAGGTGAGGAAAAGAAAGATTGAGGGTCACTAATCAAGTGGTTAACTCTAGTTTAAAATGGAAATTTGTATAATAGCTATGTAAAATAGTTTATTTGTAGACTCAGTGAAGATCCAGATCATATGAAGTGCCTGTATAATACAGGTGGGAAATACGACTTCAGGAGGGGATGTTTTACAAACCCATCCTGCCATGACACTAACTTTATCAGGGACTGTTTTTTTTCTCGATGGTAATAATTCTGTGCACTTAAATGAATGACAATTATTAGTGAAAATGTATATGTAATGGTTCTGGCTTGGATTTTGTGTGCCAGGTCCACTGAGTATTTTCTATATTAGTTCATGTGGAGGCAAATGAAATAGCTTGTCTACTTTTTTAAACTGGATTTGTTTATCTTTTGAGTTTAGAATGAAACAGGTTTCCCAGTTTGGCTTTTTTTGGGTATCTCTGAGAGAATGTCTTAGCAGAGGTTTTAAGTGCTTTAAATAACCAGCTTAATTATGTAATAGCATTTTGGTGTCTTAATGGCATTAAATTTGCTATCTGTATTTACTTAAACTGAAATACTGTACATCAGCTGGCTTTCTTCAGAAACTCAAGAGTAATTTGTAAGAGTTGTATGGGAGAAGGAGAATCCTTTTGAGATGCTGAAGTAATTCAGGTATGTTTACTGCTTAGACAGAAGAGCCAAATTGCTAACAAATTTCCAATCATGTTGAAATGTGGTTTCTAGGGAAAATCCTGGTCTAGAATTTCGAAATGTGATAATTATAGTTTTCAAACGGAAGTGGATAAATTTGCATATTATGCTTATAATTATACATTATAATTTGTGTGCACACAAATTATATAATTTTGAATTTAAAAAGTGGAGCTTGACCTGCTTCAAGTTCCTGAGTAACATTTCAGTTAAAAAAGAAAAATGTGGAATAACTAAGGCATTATAAGAATATTTTTGTGGGCAGTATTATTAATCTGTCTTTCTGAATTAAGATATGACAGAAATTTTTCTGCCTTGAAACATTGTTTTGAAAGCACTAAAATCAAATATTAGTATCCTTCAATGTTACTGCGTAGTCAGTCCTGATTCTTCTTGTTGAAGGCTCTGCTCAAAGATTTGATGCCCTGTCTCCTTGGGACACAAATACAATACTTATTGCTTAAATTTTGTTTTAAGCAGTCATTAAAACATTAAGCTGCTGCTTAAATTTTAGAACAGTGGGAATCTTTTCCAGGAGACTAGACTTTATGCCTTGTTCTAATTAAGAAGATGGATTTGTACACCTGAACATTAAGCCATCCTAAAAAGGGGATTTTTTTTGCCTATAAACCCTTGAGCATGTTATAGATAGGAAATAGACTCATTTGCACGTGTGGCAAGATGACCATGCTAATAGGATTAATTTGTAGCTGGTACCAGACAGTGGGAACTGGGATTTTGTCCAGCTCTTAGCTCATAGTAAGTTCTGTAAATGAAGAACCTGTCGAAAGATGAGATTCTATGAAGAAGCAACAGCCTAGTACATTTGTATTTTTCCTATTTTCAACTCTCTTGTGCTCATCTCTATGCAAAATCTGAAAAATATTTGTCTGTGAGAGTGATGGTAGTTCTGAAATCAAGCTTTATTTCAAAGGCTGTCTTTGCAGTTGTGGTTGTATGTAAATGTTGGTAAATGTGCAAGTGTAGTGTTGTTTCTCATGACTCGGTTCATGAGTGATTCTCTAAAAATACTGAAAGATCCATGACAGAAAAGTTATTTTACCTACTTTCACATTTATTTATAGTAGTGATTCAAGACGAGCAGTTTGTGAATGTTGAATGAAGTATGTGAAACTGCAGATGGAAGAAGCTAACTGTAAATAAAACATGGTGATACTAGACACATTTCCAGCAAGGGAGACGTGAAAATGGGTGCTTGGCAGTTGTTTGGTTTGTGTAGATAATTAAACGTGTACATAATGAAAGTTAGGGTTGCTGCCATAGCTGAAAGACAACTTTTGTGCAGACTGGACCTCTGGAATTCTTCCTTAAAGGCTCATTTTAGCTGCTTTGAGATTTGAGGCAGTATCTGAAGTTGGCAAGGCTTCCTTTAAAATGTCGATGAGATGATGTACAGGCATACCAAGCCTTCCTATCAGTAGATGGCTGTATGTGCCAACTGTGTGTTGAATGGCTTCCCTGAGCCACATGGCTAGTGGTGATCAGTAGGGGCTTGCTGTTCCTTGTGTCAAATTTTGCTTGGGACTTCAGTAATCAGAGCTGTACCTCCCTAAATATCTGGGAGAATGGAGTATGAGGGAGTATACTCGCTTTCTGCTTTGTGGAGGTATAAGTGGTCTATTTTTTTTTTTTTTCTTTTTCAGCAGAGACGGCTTTGTAAAAATGGTTAAAGTAGGAGCTTAACAATAAATTAAAGTTCCATATATATTACTGATTTTTGTTGTGGTTTAAGCTCATCTTGGTTGGCAGGTACTGTGCATCCACTTGTTCCTTTTTCCCTGGTGAAATCTGGGGAGAATGGAAAAAAGGTGCAACTTATGGGTTTAATGACTGAAATAAAGTAAAATGTAATAATTATACTGGAAATTAAAAAAAAGGGTCTAAAACCCAAGAGTAACAAGTGATGCATAATACAGTTGTTCCCCATCTGCTGACTGATGCCCAGGCTGTCCCTGAGCAGCAATCAGTGGCTCTGAGTCAACTCCCCCCATTTTATATACTGGACATCCATCCTGTGCTGTGGAATATTCCTTTGTCCAGTTCAGGTCACCTCTCCTGGCCCTGCTCCCTCTGGGCTTCTTGTGCACCTGCTCCCCAGCAGAGCATGAGACACTGCAAAGTCCTTGATTCAGTGTAAGCACTACATAGCAACAACCAAAACATCACTGTATTGTCAACTCTCATAATGAATCTGAATCACAGCACTGTACCAGGCCCTAGGAAGAAAATTAACTCTATCCCAGCCCTAACCAGGACAACTTTCAGTAAATCTGTTTAAGTATGCAAGAGGTTTTGTGTTTTTCTTTAATTAATAAAACATAAATGTGATTGTGGAGTGACATACCTATGTTGTAACATAAGTAATCAGTTTGCCCCTGAAGCATCTGCTTTCCGGTGTGGACAAGTTTCATGGTGTGGCACAGACATGTGGTGCTGCTCATTCCAGTCACTAATGGTGCTGAATGTACTCCATCCGTGTAACCCCAAACTCTCCTTTTTGTCATTATTGTATCAATCACAGAAACAATACTTGTTTCAAGTGTCCTACTTTTGGAGGATTTCAAAGCACTTCATGAAGGCCATAGGTGTTTTGAAAATGAGATCTGGCTGTAGAAAGCTGACCATGTTTTAAAATTATTCGGAGCATCATATGAAATATAGTAAATTTTGTGCTCCTTGGATTTTTTGCAGACAGCTGGTCACTTTTAGTTGCCATTCTTAGAAGTTAACCAGAAATAAACTCTTCTGGACTTAGTCTGATTACTAGAAGACAAGAGTCTAAGCAAAATGTTTAGGTGGAATTGGATATTTTCCAGGCTAAGTGTGATGAGAAATTAAAGTGGCAGTAATGGGAATGGATATGATGTAATGGCTGTACCATCAAACTAAGGAAGGCTGACTTGGCTTCTATTTCTGTTTTCTTAAAGCAGCATGAGAAGTAGTAACCCTTGGAGGGCAGAAGGGATATTTCAGAGTCTGTCTCTCATCTCAGCTATCTGTATTTGGTAAAACTTCAGAAGTTCAAATTTTTGTTATGGTTGCTCTTTGCTTTTACTGCAGTGAAACTGTATTGGAGCAGTCAGAGGGCTTCCTAAAAATTAGATTTCAATCTTGCTCTCTTAAAAGGCTGGGGAAGTGGTTTATCAGATATTCCAGTCATGTTAACAGGGCTTCTGCAAAATGCAGCTGAAGATAATCATGCTTTCTTCACCCCTGGGCTCATCTGTTCTGAAGCCTGACTGAGCCTAGAGCCACTCACTGCAATCACAGTTAGTGTAAAGCTGACTCCTAATTCACTTGCACACTCACTTTGGCAGTCAATGAGAGAGATTGAATTTAAAGGTTTCAAATGCAGGCTGACATGGTTTGTCACTTTCAATCCTTTTTGACACCAGCCATGCAAATTAAAACTGTAACCTTCTGAGTATTTATTTACTGGGGAAAGAAGGTCACAGCACTGTTCCTCTGGCCTGTGGCTTGTTTGACTTTCCTTGCATGTACTTAAAATTTATGTATGTGACTTTTCTGCCCTCTGACTTCAAGTATAATTAAGAAACAAAAGAATTTAGGATGAACTTTTGTTTAAAAGAATCAGGTATCAAAGTTCAGAGTTGAGAAGCGTCTGTAGACTGTTCACTGTGGTTACTGCATGACTTTTTAATTAGCAGGGTTCAGTAAAAAGCGTGTTTAAATAGATTAACTGGTAACTGACACACCTAATATTTTACGGTGAATTAACTGACTGTTCTTAGCTGAGCTCTGCAGGAATCTTGCAAGCTTAATGTTTACATTATTAATACTATTTTTCAAATAGAAGATAACAAAGGACAGAGTTTCTATATTGGACTTGTGGAATATCTTGATAAAGTGGGGTTGTCTACCCCTGAGTCAAGGGAAGGCAAGTCTCATCCATGCCATGGGAGCTGTTTGGTAGGGGTGGTGATAGTTCTGGGAATTATTTTAGAGCCATATATTTCTAGCCAAGTACTATTTTTTTTCAAGTGTAACAGTAGCTGGAAAATTAATATCTTTATTGCCTTAAGCTAAGGCCATAAGGGCATATGGACTCAGGAATTTAATATTTTTGTGACATTCTACTTACAGAAGTCCATATGTCTGAATCTTTGAGGAAATCATGGAAAAAATGCAATGCTTTGCAAGTTTGAGGAGGTCTGTAAGCCTCTTGCTAGTCTGATTGGTGTGTGAAAGGGATCTTCAACTTGTGCTTTGAGAGCCTGACTGCCTCCAGGAGTGAATAAAGGTGTAAAGAGGCCCTGCAAACTGATGGTGAAATGTCTGGCCAAGAAGTACAAATGAAAAAATGCACAATGCCTTAGCAATGGATTATTAAGTCTTAAACCAGGTATAAGGAACAGTAGATTTTGTGTGTCTTGACATCTTTGCCTCAAAATGAGTTGCATTTATGGACTTTTGATCCCTGCTAAATTGTTAAGCTCTTTGAACTGTCAATGACTTGGGCTGTACAGTAGCTGTAGGTTGGCTGTTTATGCCAAGGAGCAAATTAAAGAGCAGTAACTGGAGAGGTAGCCTGAAGGAGCATTGTTAGATTGGCTGATGTATTTTTGTACCCCTACAGCTGAGCAGTGCATGTTTTATTCTTTGTGTGTTTATCCTATCTTAAAATTTTCCTTTGCTTAAACTTGCCTTTGTCATATTTATCACTTATGGTTCTTTTATGTTGTGTTGTTGTTTTTCAGCATTTTACCTTATTGTGAAGGTAAACTTATTAAGAAACTAGGCAGTTAAATGGATTTCCTTTATATTCTCCATCTCCAGTTGCTATTTGCTGGATGCCTTTCATTTCTTATTTTGATGTGTTTATCAGACTTTTGGCTGCAGGTAGCAACTCAACTTCAACAAAGTTGCAAGGCAGCAAAAAAATGTCAGTTTAATTCTTGTAGATGGTAAATCTTTCACTTTTTTGGCTTGTATAGGTGTTCTTTTATAGATCTTTATTTTCTAGGAAGAATTTGTTGACAAAGTAATTGGAAACCTAAAAGATTAGAAATCATTTCAGTAAACCCATTGTACTTGATCCAACAGAATTTGTTTTAGCAACTGCTGCTGTGCTGATCTTGGTATAATATAGTGACAGTGAAAACCTGAAGTTGCAAATCCTTTGAGGATTTACTGATTTTCTTTGACTTTAATAATCCATCAGGATTGTTCAAAAGGAACAGTCTGAGTAAGATGCCTTTATGTGGACAAGACAAAAGAGTATAGGAAAATGTCTCAAGTACTGTGTGCAGTTTCAAACACCACAATATAAATCACAATATAGGAAAGATACAAAATTATTAGAGTGGGTTCAGAGGAGGACTATGAAGATGAACAGTCTGGAGGAAAAGCCAACTGGGATGTGGCTGAGGTCACTTGGTCTGTTCAGCCTGGAGACCTCATTGCAGTCTGCAACATTCTCATGAGGGGAAAAGGAGGGGCTGGACTGGTCTCTTCTCAGTGGTGGCCAGTGACAGGACCTGAGGGAAAGGCCTGAAACTGTGTCAGGGGAGGTTTAGGCTGGGTATTGAGTAAATCTTCACCCAGAGGGAGGCTGGGCACTGGAACAGGTTCTCTTAGAAAGTGATCACAGCACCAAGCCTGACAGAATTCAAGAAACATTTGAACAGTACTTTCAACCACATGGTGGGATTCTTGAGCTGGTCTTGTGCATGGCCAGGAGTTGGACTTCAGTCCTTGTGGGTCCCTTCCAAGTCATATATGACTTCCAAGTCATAAGGATATTCTATGATTCTGTAAATTGCTTCTCCTCTCAGTACTGCTGCATTTGTTGAATGCTTAGAAATGTGTCTGTAGCTTTTTATTGCCTCAGACCATTCAGTAACAGTACTCTGGGAAGCAGATGTGTTTGAAAGCAAAAGGTTTTAGATGTTTTCAGCCAAGTTTTCCTACTGCTTTGGGATAAAAATGATGATTTTTCAGATGTAGAAATGGAAGGACTGCTTCTAATGTGGTCATTCTTCCTTTCATGTGTCCTTTTCTGTTTGCTGGTAGTGGAGAAAGGTTTTTGTTACTGGTTCATTTTGATCCATGTCCTAATTAACTGGAGGTGGTCAAGTACCAATCCTGATGTGTCCCTGGTAAGAAGCCCGGTTTCTGCTCCCTGCATTTACATCTGCAGTATTTGAGGGTTAAGGAGATTTTTGTTGCCTTTCTTCTGCTATTAAGCAGAAATGCTGTGGTACCCTCTGTGCTGACTTCAGTGATACAGCTCCATGGGGTAAAGCAGTGAAGTAAAAAAATCACCCTTTCCTCCTCTGTCCACCTCCAGACTAATGCTAAATGATAAATTTCACTTCTCTGACAGTGAAAGGCACTATGGTTTTTCATGTCTGTTTGGTTATTTGACTTTTAATGGTGTTTAACTGTACCCCATCTCCCCTCCTGAGCTTGAAGGAAAGCAGATTTTTTTCAGATATAAAAACACAGTTTGGATATGATGTTCTTGATCCATTTGTAGAGTCATGAAAGTTCAGAAAGTGTTTTTTCCTTTATTAAGTATCCAACTGCTTCATGACTACTTCCAGCCTATTATTTTAGGCTCAAGAAGTCCTAATTTTGAAGAAACTTGGTCATAGATCAGTTTTCTACCTTCCTTTAAAGGGTTCCCTGAAATCTTTGTGGTGGTTGGACATGTTTCTCAGAGCAAAAGTGTTTGTTCTTAATGACTGATTCAGTTTCTCCATTTAAAGCCTGGTGTGTGTGGAGGAGCTAAGCTGCTTCAGAGCAGGTGGGCTGCAGTGATACCTTTAGCCCTTGTTAACACTTGCTCCCTAGGTAGAGTTATCCCAGTAATATCCTAGGCTGGATAGTCTGCAAGGTGAAATGCAGTACCTTAGTACTAGATCTTAAAAACTGGAAAAGACTCTTGTGGTCCAATTTGTCTTGTGTTACACAGATTAGTCTTAAAGATTCTTTTCGCTTATCATATACCCTTGACCTTTTTATTACACCATGCATCCATGGTCTGGAAAAATGATTAGGTTTTTATTGGCCTACTGTATAAAAGCATACAACAAAAGATTTATCATGTTTTTTAAGGCTTACTGTATCTGTTCTTTAGAACTTTTTGTTTCTGCAGGCACCTGAGTCTTCACAGAAGCCTGTTAATACACATGAAACAAATGCTGGGAATGGTGTAAATGTAGTCATAAAGCTTGTGAGGGATATGGTATTTTTGGCTGGGGTTAATTTTTTTTTCCTAGTAGCCAATGTGGGGTTGTGTTTTGGATTTGTGATGAAACCTGTTGAAAACACAGGGATGTTTTCATTACTGCATAGCAGAGCCTACACAGAGGCCTTTTCTGCTCTTCACCCCACTGAGGAGGCTGAGGGGGAACAAGGAATGGGGTAAGACACAGCTGGGACAGCTGACTCCAACTGACCCAAGAGATCTTCCAGACTGTATGGCATCGTGCCCAGCATATAAAGCTGGGGGAAGAAGGAAGAGAGGAAGTTTGGAGTGATGGTGTTTGTTTTCCCAAGTCACCATTATGTGTGATGGAGCCCTGCTTTCCTGGGGGCGGCTGAGCACCTGCCTGGCCATGGCAAGGGCTGGATGAATTGTTTTGCTTTGCTTGTGTACATGGATTTTGTTTTACCTACTATTAAACTGTCTTCATCTCGAACCACAAAGTCTGTTAATTTTACCCTTGTGATTTTCTCCCCCATCCTCCTGGGGGGAAGGGAGCACCTATGTGGGGCTTAGCTGCTAGCTGGGGCTAAACCATGACAGAGAATTGATGACCTCTGAAGAATTTTTCCAGCCTTATATCATCTGTGAATTTTAGGATCTTGGGTGATTATGAACTATTAATATGAGCACACTGTGGAAAGAGCAGAAGCCTTCCACAGTGGGTTTTCCTACGAGATTCTAATACAGCATCTTAGATGTAGTGATGCAGAGCTATTGATGATGCAGCTTTTGCAGAGCGATTTTTGAATGCATCTTTGTCAGGCAACTCTATTATGATTCGAGCTCTAGTTACCAGAGAAGGCATTGTGCATGTTTAATTTTTGGGGTAGCTGTTTCGGGAGGATTTTAGAGCATTTCTGGAATTGTTGGGAATTATTTCTGGAGCGGTGCCAGGAGGGGGCGACAGCAGCCCGGCCCTGCGGGGCTCCCGGGATCGGGGCTGTAGGATCGGGTGTGATCCCCGGGAGAGAAGGGATCGGGGCTGTAGGAAAGGGGGTGATCCCCCGGGAGGGGCGGGGAGGGGGGGGGAGG